>JACXGM010006911.1:0-15327 GCA_016801145.1 Umbra pygmaea | reverse complement strand
AAAGGAGGACAACATTTAATCAGTGTAGCCTCACCATTCTAGAGCAAGGACTAGGAACATGCATTTCCTAATGAGCTCCTTTTGAAAACCCCTGCTATGCCATGTTGGCTTTTTATGGCTTGATTTCACATCCATTTATCCACCCCCACACTACAAATGGGCCCAGGAATTTATGCATGATTCAGAGGCTTGAGCAGTGCTATCTCAACAGTGAGGTGGGAGGTAGCAGACTATGTGTGGAACTGATAGATCAATATATTTATGGAACTGATAGATCAATATATGTATGGAACTAATAAATCAATACCACGGCTGTTTCTCTCTGTGTTCAGTTAGTCCACTTAGACTAGAGCTCTAGTGGTGATGTAGTCATGTAGAGACTTAAAACACCAGACATCTTTGTTTATTTTTTATTTTCCACTTTTTAGATTACTAGATTTGTACACACCAAAGATGGTATGCCTCACAACATTACTGTATTCATGCTCTATTGCTTCCTGAATGTTTCTCCTTTTTGTTGTTTCATTGTTAGATGTGTTTTCCCCCTTATTTCTATAATGTTCACAGGACACTGAGGCTATTTGTACAGAAAGAGATACCCAGCTCACCTTGGAGGTTGCATTGACAAATCTATTTGAATTCTAAAGCCCAATTCCAATCAGAGAGAGAGAGAAATGTAAAGAAATACAGGGAGTCAGAGGAATAAAGCCAACAATGCATCGCCAGTGTTCTTTAAGACAATCTCCCTCCATTTTGTAGCCAATTTAACTTAGTAACAAATACAAAGTAAAGGTTGGGACCATCTGACCTTTTTTAACTGAGTTCGCTGTTATGCTATAGATAAGCTTATCCTTGTTTTGACTGTAGAAGGAGAAACAAAAGTTTGTTCTACAAACCTAATTTGAAGTTTTTAAAAGGAGAACTGATATTGATTTCTGTATTTTCTTTTAGTCTAATGGTTTGTGGCTGACCAAATGAGCACAAAATGCTATCCCCATGCTGAATTTAAGATGAAATGACCTGCCAATCTAGGAAGAGATCTGTTTAGTATGATTGCAGGGTCGTGTGCATTAAATGGACATGCTCAGATTGGATTTAAAAACGGACTCTCCAGAGGAATGTTAGGCAAGCCAGGTTAGCCAAGCCATGTTAGCGTGCAACAAAGGGCCTGTTAAGGCATATTATACATTAGTGTTAACATTTCCTCCCATACGTTGTTATGCCACATTGCTTGAGGCAGTGATTCCCAAACTGTGGGTTGCAGACTTACCGTTTTCAATCTTTCAAAAATAATAACACTTAGGAGAATTAGTAGTACATTTTTATAAATAAATAGTTTCTAACAATGATAATAATAATTATTGTTAATCTCTATCATTTATTTTACAATATACTCAAAATTGACCAGGGACTTTTTCCAAAAACTCTTCTATGTATTTGTTTTATACTCTTAAGTTTGGAGGATGCTGCTGTATGTTAGGTACTTTGTCTATATAAATATAAATTGGTATGTCTGTCCGTTTAATTCCTGATCATTCACGTTTGCATACGTTGCACTATGTCACACACTCACATGTTGCTATTACACTGTTTGTGTACATTAGAATACTTGCAATGTTACACAAATGGCTTTGTACACTGAAATGATACTTAAAACCTTAACATGTTTATGGGCTTTTACTGGAACAGAATTGTTATTTTGTTTCCATCCACGTAGAACCCTCATTGATTCGAGGTCTTAGGTTATACAGGACAGCATAATAACTCTATAGAAACCATGTCTTCCTCAGAGTGTACAGCAGGCATTATCAACCCTGATGACTATCAGTGTTCTACCTCTACTTTTCCATTAACTTAAATGACACATATGAGCCATTCCACAGAGCGCCACCTGATCCCTTTAGGATTAGTGCTGCGCTCTGTGGGAAACTGATGGGTGTCCACCTTGGCCTGCCCCCCGTAGAGTCGAGGGGGCTGCCAACGTGCTGGGCAGAATGGCTGCTGTCCCGATGAATCCTCTTCAGTTTATTATTAGTACGAAGCCAGTGGGTGGAGGAAGATAAAGACAGGGGAGGCGGGCCACCGAGCAAAGATAATAGGAGTGTTTGTTGGACTGAAGTCACTGGGAGGGGAGACGGTGGAGACGGAGGACAGGGAAATGGAGAAGAGACGAAAAAAGTAATGAGAATGAAAGGATAGAAATGCGTGGCTATGGTTGAAAGGCCGACAAGTACGTAAGGTGGAACCTTGAAGGATGTAGCATGCGAATCAGGGAGGGATGATAATGAGCGGGTAAGAATGGTGAAGGCAGAGAAATGTGTGCACGGATGATGGAAAGAGAGAGTGTGAGAGAGAGAGAGAGAGAGAGACAGAGAGATAGTGAGAGAGAGGGGGGGGATGGGGAGCTTTGTTGGACTCATCCATTATTGTTGGACCTGGACCTGACGCATCACCAGGCCAGCATAAACGCTTCATCTTGACAATGTAAACATCATCCATTTATTTGTCCAAGCACAAAAGAGTTGATAATCCCTCAAGGTTTGGAGAGCCTGATCTATTAGCCGAGTAATTGTTGGCCACAAATAATGGAGGGAGCGAGAGAGCAAGAGAGAGAGAGAGCTTGAGCGAGAGAATGAAAGAGAGCTGAATATATTTACTGTCCTTGTTGGTTTTAAAGTGACTAATACTCACCATTATAAATGACTTGCTGTGTTTACCCCTGCAGTCACAAGGCAGACAGACAGATACTGAGCAGAGAAGCAGACACATTACCACAGGGGTTACAAGGCTGCCTGGTTCCTCTAGGGAGGACCTCCATGTAACCTTGAACAAGGTACACAGACTTCAGGCAGTCCGTAAAACAACGACAAGCGGCAGACATTTTGTGGTGCAGAGGTCCCTCTCGATGAGGTAGTCAGCTAATTAACCCGACTCACAAACACACTACTGTTCCACTGATAGTAATCATGACTGTAACAGAAACAGAGGAAGACAAAGTTCTCAGAAGAGAGAAGCTTTTCCTCCTTTTTTTCCTCAGATTGCCATTCTGCAATTTTCTATAACAAACTAACTGGAAACATTCCCAGAACATCAACCATTTTTCACATAATACTAGGATGTTACCATCCCCCCACCCAAAAAAAATTTTTTTTATATTAATTTATCATTGAAAGACATACAATCCCTAATCCTAAAAATTATTTCCTTTAGCCAAACCCTATACTATATAAGCCTAAACATGGCCCTTAACGCCCGGACTTAAAACAAACCCAAAAAGTTTTATTTTAAACTTATCCACTGAACCGTAGAAATTCAAAAGATGTAGAAAAATGCCATGTTTATGGGCACAGCTGGTCTCATGTTAAAACCAGGACCAGACATAGACACACATTGTGGCCTGTAGCCATCCCTCAGGTGTCTGATATCTGATCGCCTTGATTGATTGGCCCAAGGAGAGCGTGACATTTCGCTGCTGCTGCAGAGCAGCCAAATGAGTCCACAGATCCCAGGGATCTCTAATCCCCGAAGTTAATTAGAGCTCGACAAAGAACACATAATGAAAGATCCACCATGTAGGTATCACATTGATACCCTGCCCAGGACATACCTGCAGATGAGCTCACATTCTTTGGTCTCCAAGAAGTTAATTAAAGCTCGACAAAGAACACATAATGAAAGATCCACCATGTAGGTATCACATTGATACCCCGCCCAGGACATACCTGCAGATGAGCTCACATTTTTTGGTCTCTAAGGAGTATTCCAGTCCATGCTTCACGGTGTTGCTTTCAGGGATTCCGTCTCCAGCTTGTATTAGCGCTCCAGGTAGCTCAGGGAGTGCCCTTGGATCCATTGATCACTGAAGTACATTTAGTGTATAAAGTAGAGTATGACTGCCTCAGGGTTATTATAGTTGCTGCTTTTAAATTAGATTTTATATCTATTAGTAATAAACTTTAAAATTCAGTTTTGTTTCAGTGAGTGTCCGAACTGCTATTTAGTTAGTTTCTATTTTTCTATTATAGTTCTATTTTATTTTTATAAAGTTAAGTTTCAGTTTTAGTACAATAGTTTCAGTTTTAAAGCCTCTACAAGTGCACATCAATGAATACCTACTTAGTGAATTTTCCTTTGGTAAAACACAACATTTCAAACTGTCTTATAACTACTTAATTAATTGTACAAATGTAATTATTCCAGATGCCTTTCTGATTTGATGTTCGTGTGTAATAAAACACAATGGATCCTATTTACAGAACATTTCTGGATATGCTAAATTCAACACAATACTTGGTCCATATGTATGATGGTTTTCAGGAATCTGTTCACACACATCTCATTCCACTGGTGTGTAAGGTGTTACTGTCAGGTTGCCTAGGTTACTTTCACAATGTAATCTGTGACTGTTGCAAGTTCCCTGTCCAAAATGTTAATCATAAAGAGACCATCTGGATTAGCCAAACACATCCTCTTTTTTTCTTTCAGTTGCTTGTAGATTAGTCCCTAACAAACAGAACTTGTATTGTGCTATTGTCTAGTAGAATATGTTTACTACAATGTGGTTAAAATGGGACTAGGTCACCTTTAAACATAAATTATGTATATATATATATAGCTGGTGCAGAAGTAGCTTTGAGGAAATATGAAATAAAATAATGTTGGAATGATATGAGAAAAATAATCCCACACATTGCATTGAGGTTCCTGTATAATTAATATAGAATACAGAATATATGTTAAATGATCAACATTAGTCAGGATTTACAAATATTTTAAAATGTCTAGAAGAGTTGTTCTATAAACGTTATTCTATATTGTTTAGTATTCCCTAAGAACTATGGCCCATGTGAAAATTGTGCAGCAAAGACCAAGTTATTCTGGGATTGTAACAATGACTTATACAACCATGAAAAAATGTTTCACTGTCAAATTTAGATTTGCTCCATTGTACAGTAGGAATGCGGCCAACTGGGCCAATTTAACTCTAAGAAAATAGGATGTCTATGGAATGCAATGTATGCAAATCTAAGGCCAGTGTGACCAAATGGAGAACAACAGCTAGGTATTTGTCTCAATAAGAAGTGATACCGGCCATTCTCGTTATAGATCAGTAAGTAAAATAAGTTGATTTAACTAGATTTCTCTGTGATTGAAAATCCACAACCATTTAGCCTTTGTTTAGCCTTTTTTTGGCCTTTGCCTATTGTTTATTTTCATTGGCTTGGAAACACTTGAACAATGAACATTGGAATGCTGTGGTTTGTTTTCACATTAGATTAATTATTATTATTTATTTATTATTGTATTATTATTGTAAGTGTACAAAGTATAGAAACTAGCATGTGATTATATAAAACTTTAGTTCTAATTTGACACTAGGCCGTTGCTGTTTGCTAACTTGGCCATTTGTATGAATGGTGTGTTTTGTAATAATAAAACCCTTTTTTGTAACCATATCATGCCATTTGTATGAATATGAGTTTTTTGTAAGAATATATACAAGTTTTTTGTAACCATATCATTTTTTTATAGTTATTTATATGAAAATTATTAATGTGGATACTTGGGTACACTTGGGGTCACAATCGTGAAGGACACTTGGGTTCCTCTTACAAAATAGTCAAAAGCTCCTTGGCTGTTGACTCAGTCATCCAAATATTTTAGACGTGTCCTCCCTTGGGGGACACGATTAGAAGTGTTTCCAGGACCGATTCTTAATATACAGTATTTTTATTTGCATTTGAAAGATGATGTAAAAAAGTATAATTTTTTTATGTATGTAAATATGAAGCATATGTTTCTCCTTGCTTCAGGTCCAGTGTAAAGAGGTTAACTTTGGGTATGTTTTTCAGGCAGAATTTCACAATCAGAGCCAGATCCTTAAGAGGTTAATGGCAACAATGTTTTTTTACAGCCTTAAGGATTTTAAATTAATATTGTGCTTTAAAGCGGTAATATTGACAGCCTTAATATTTTATCATAAACTTAACCAAAACTCATTTTCAGCAGCCAATATATGGGATCAAAAGCCTACCTGTAGGCGTGCTCCATATGTTGTAGGCTCCTCAGGATATCAGGAATTGCCATGGCCTAGCTACTTGTTGTCACGCATTTCCTCCTCACACATCTTAATAATTCCATGTAACATTATTTAGACTCAATATGTATTGTAACAATTTGACACATTAAACCTAAAGTTCCTGTTGTTGTTTATCAGACACAAATTGCAGAAAGGGAAATCTGACATATGGTCACTTGCTATGCAAACACAGAACATTGTTAGACAAACACCTGCAGAACTGTTGGTTGTGAAGAACCAAAAATATAATAAAATATTTTTTCATTGATAGTTTCAGTCTTCATTTTATTTTTATTTAATGATAATAACCTTGGTCTGCATTGACAGAAGATTAAAGTATGCCTACTGTTTACATGATTAACCCTTGTGAGGTGTAAGCATTTTTCAATGTTTACTAAAATTATACAATTCATTATTTTATCAACCTGAGACTCATTGGCATTTTCTGTGAAGAACATGTGCAAGAACACATTTTTGAGTGAACACTGGGCACCCCCCGCCCCCCACACACATTTACATTACGTATGTGATGTTCAAGTCTATTGGACCCAGGACAATAAAACAGGGAAAAACTATTTAACATGGCAAACACAACATTTTTGCTTTGTACCTTCACTCGTTATTCCTCCTACCTGGGCCAGCTGTTTCCTCCTACCTGGGCCACATACACACACACACACACACACACACACACACACACACACACACACACACACACATACACTGCACCAAGAACCTTTCTGTCCTGCTTTTCCCGCACTATTCACCCTCTACAATGTGAGTCTTGCGGGAAACTGCACAGTGATATTTCAAAATATTCAATACTGCAAATTGGGAACACAACCGTCAGCATGAAAGATGCTGGAGCTCCCCCTACTGGCGCGAACATGATCAAGCGCTCGGGGTCCCCTGCCTACTGATGTGACCACGCCCCACCTCTCATCAGCATCAAGCGGCTCCACCTGTGTAACATCTGATGCCTATTTAGTTCCACCTGTGTAACATCTGATGCCTATTTAGTTCCACCTGTGTAACATCTGATGCCTATTTAGTTCCACCGGCTGATGAGAGCATTGTAGGTTATTGTCTGTTTGTTCGTCACGCTACCCCGTTATGTACACTACTGCTATGTTATATTTACGCTACACTTCATGTATAGTATTCTGGGAATCTGTTATTCCTTTGTGACTGTCCAGTAAAGTATATAAAGAAATCCCTGTGTTTGACTCATAGAAATGGAATGATTAGAAATGCCATTCCAATTCAAATCAATGTAGCAGAATGGTCAGAGCGGCAGCCATTTTTTTGTGTACCGTTCCAGTGCAATGCTCTAACAGCCTACTTCCACATTAAATCGCTTTGTGGCAAAAACGCGGACTCACTAGATTGTTTTGCAGCAGTCATTGTGTCAGCTTCTCTAACATATCTCCATGGCCTGACAGTAGATGACAGTGTGTGCACCTTTCATATGGTTGCAATTCGCCATTAAATCAAAGGAGAAAATGACCGTGCCCTGCCTTGTGTGGAAGAGGAATTGGAGAATGCTGGATTTAATTGCTTTATAATTCCATTGGTAAGTCATCAAAATACAGTGCCTTGCGAAAGTATTCCGTGAGTACGATACACTTTACAGCCCCACTGGTGCGTGTTGTCACCGTGACAACTAACAACAGTCGCCATTTTGTTATGTACTAATCGAATGACCAAGCAAAACAGTTAAATGAGGTTTCTAGTCATTCCATTTTTGTGGTTTGACTCCTCCATCCTACCAAGCATGACAACAACAAATAAACCGATTTGAATTCATGGCACCTTACCACAAGCGATCAGTATGGCAAAAAGATTCTCTCTAGAGGTCCCCAGAAAAGTACAGTGAAGCTAATGTGGAAGGACAAAAAATATGTTCTGAAAATGAGGATCATGTCTCTGACAAATTGGAGACTAACATAAGATGAGATAAAGATGAGAAACTAATAGCACTTGTCTTGATAAATGTGATCTAGCAGAAGTAAATTGCTAATATTAACCATATATTCTGTTCATTCTGTTCATCATTGATTTCAACAATTTTTCTACCAAAAAAATGTATGCCTGTATTGTTTTAATAACCCAATAATGTTGTGGGTCTAACAGACCTCTGAACATTGGGTCAGTAACAGAAATACAGACACCACACAAGGGTTAATTTAAAGCACATTTTGAAAGCTATACCTTGCTTACATGCTTGTTGGAAGTGCACTTCAGGGTGCTATACAACAGTGAACAAAATGTTCCTTTTTCCATGTTGGTAGGCAGAGGTCCCTGGTTCACACTGCATGATGAATGTGCACAGCACCTTCTCTTGAACACTGGCTTCCACAACTACAGCAAATTTCAGTATTTATTTTTTATATCTCAAGAAAAGCCCATGGGAAGGCTATTTCCACACTCATGATCTTTCCATTTGATTAATAAATAATTCCCAACACTCCAACTTCAGATATTTAGCATAGTTAATGAGTTCCCTATCCATAAGTGCCATTTTGAGGATAATTGTTTTCATGTCGTCATGTCAGGGACATGTTTCTAAAATGTCTACCCATGCATTATAGGTTATCTTATCGGCGCTAATTTCATGGACCAAAGAATTGGTAGTCTGACTTACAGTATCGCAAGCTTCCGTGTTAACAGGGAACTGACAGAAGTCACACTGGTGGATTGACAGCAGGATCCTTAGCCGTGCAGGATCCAAGTATGCATCATTAGTATTATCTCATCTCCAGTCTGCTGTAGGGAAATTTACACATTGTAATATTCCACCAGAACGTAATTACACTACCATACATGACATGAATATCTTTCAAATGGGAGACTAGTCCTATAGGCTGGTGGTTTCTGAAAGACAAAAATAAATTGTGAGTTCCAATCCCTTTTTCTTATTGGTTATGATATTAATGATATCGCTGATCCTTCGTCAGCGATTATACTGTTATACACATTGTCAATATCCTGTTTAAAGCTACAGACTTATGGATGAGGGATCTGAAGGGTCGTTTTTTATTACCGTACAACCATGTGTTCAGGATTGTGTTTGTATATGTGACATTATTGATCTGGTTCATTTTCATCGACAGGCCAAGTCGTGGTCCATCCCTGGGAATTTGCGTGGTCTAGCCAGCAGCCATGAGCGTCTGTGGCCATTATGCCATTCTTTGATCGTCACCTGGGAGTAAAGAGTCTAAATTTTCACACCACCTGGCTACCTCAAGCCCCCCACACACACGCACCCACACTGTAGCACTCTGCAGTGCCTTGCCAATCCAAACTCCTCTAGCCATGCCTGCGTGGTAACTGATAAATCAGCAAACGAGGAAGCGATCTTCATTGTAGTGGAAATGTGCTCTGTACAGAGTAAGAATGATGATGGTGAAGCCTTGATAGGAATCTCTAGTATTATAAAAACACAATCCAATATAATATCCAAATCCCAAAGTCACCCAGGTGCAGTCCAAAATACCTAATTTGCCCTTTAAATCTGTACTTGTCTCATTTCCATATACTGTACCAGAGTTAAATGATGTGTCTATTTGCACAAACAATCATTTAAATCTATAGGACTCCTGCCTTGAGAGAGAAAACATAATAGGATGTAGAACATTAGATGATGAAACTTGCAGTGAGGCTGACTGGGCACAATCATATACAGTGGGAATCTGCTGGAACGGCTTCTGCTTCACCCAGTCAGTGTAATTGCTGTATATTTTACTCACCACTCAGCGATTATTTTCAACACATCAAAGGCCCAGACCAACCACTTGGCTTTCCTTCTTAAAGAATGAATATACTTTGTTAGGTCACACACACAAACACACAACACACACACACACACACAAACACACACACACACTCCATTTTCAGCCAACCGTTTTATAGAGGACACACAAATACAGCAGGAAAATACAGCACTTTTTCTCATAACTGTGTATAGAGTACACTGCACCCTGCTTTTGTGTGGTAGCACTGTACCCACATTTCTGACCCAAAAGCACTTCTATTAACTTTCCCTTTCAAATTTGTTATTGGTAAACACTGCAAAATGGCATGAGTCAACAGTTTTCACTGTCATTAATTAACTTTTGAACTGGTATCTCTCATATAACCACCTATTGTATTTATGTCTGTACCATCTGCCACTTGATGCAAGATTCAGCTGTAGATCAAGCTGCCTGAAAGGCCTTGTAGTTATTCTCACACCGAGACGCGATGAACATATCAACTTTCATCTCAATTCAGCGGCTGCAAAAATGCTATAGATTGGGTGCCTAAAATGTAGAAAAGATTATGTGATTTACAATGGCACATTCCAGGTGCTGTGCTCTGAGATCTCTCCAGAACGATTTGGTGGATGAACAGGCATCTGTTTTCACTTTACTTCTCTCTTTAAGTGGTAAAGCAATGAGGGTTTATTGTGGTGATATGTCTGCCCAACTTTGCATATCACCAAATAGTCCTACATGGCTACACCTGAGGCACAATGCTAAACAACATGCCTAAAATATCATAGCTAATGTTTATTTTCATCACGTCTTAGAAATGGGTGTCTGCCAAGCCTGAGTGGGATGATAAGATGTGGAACGTGCCGGTGAATTTTAAAAACAATCCAGATCTTCTCTCGCCTTGTTCCTATTATCATAATCTTCAAAGATTCTTGTCTTGTTCATTTTGCTCATGACCCTGGCTAGTAGGTCGTTGAATTTCCTGAAATAACTGCAAATAAGAGAGCCATCATTAAGGATCCCAAGCGTGTAGGTGTGATGGGACTGCAGAGGCTTCCGATATGAAAGGACAGGCAGTGATGGCCTTGGTAACGATATCAACCACATTCACGCTGTGCATTCTAATATGGAAACAAAGCGCTCAGTGTACTCGTTCAGCTTGGGATGGGTTGGACAACTTCCATGATCAAACTACCAAATGCAGGGATGTTGCAATGCTGTAGACATTTAGGGCAAATGTGACTGCTTGGTTTACAAATTATTATTTCAGATTCATGTGTTATCGGAACATTTGTGGTAAAATATGTACATACGGTACATTGTGTTAATGCCTATGTGAATTTGAAAAAAGAAAATTGAGATTAGCTGTAGTATGTTGTCAATGTTTTGTGAACATTAGTGCTATTACTTTTTACACATGTTATATATGCGCCTACATTAGTGAGGCATAAGCACTGAAATGGAGATACAGCATCTTTGCCAAGCCTAAGGCTTTCAAGGGCCTGGCTATGATCATGTACGCTCTGCAAGTCACAGAGCCTAAAGGTGAAGTAAGAGCAGCTAAATCTGGCCTACTTATGCTACTAAACCCTGCTTGATCATGGGGTGTACATTTCCTTTTTTACTCTTGATACAACTTAGCAAACTTTACAGTCTTTTTCCTTTGCAACTGTGGTAAAGGATAAAAAACTGAAAATAACATTTTTCATGCTGAAATTAATCAAAAAGCTCCTGAAACTGAATCAGATAACAAAATCCATGTGTGTTGTGTTTATCTTTCACAATTCTTGCCTGTACCAATTTTAATCTGTGACCCACCGCCTGTACAGTACCTAGGTTTACGGTCACCAAAGTATTTCTTTTTTACGTTTAATGAAAGTACAGATACAGAGCTTTCAAATTATATATCATGCATTGAAATAGAAGGAACATTTGGGAAGCTATGATGCTTCACACTTGAAATTGCAGTACTGGGAAATCGGCACTCAAAGATTTTCTAAAGATCTCACCCCCACAGAGGTCCCCTTTGTTCACGCCCATTCAAGATCGTTCACACCCTCCTAAGCCTTAGCCCCACCCATCTTTGGCAGGGAATGACAAGCCTGTCAAGGAACTGTCTGTCAAAGGCAGCAAGTTCATTGACTTAATCTGACTCTCAAGCAAAAAAGGCAGTAAACCTAGTGTCTTATTTTGAAACCACTTAACTCAAGTACAGAAGAAAAAATAGTACATAACTTCTATTTCAATAGTAATTGAAAATACTTCTATGTTAGATTTTACCCACTTATTTTGTACTTTTGTATATTTATAATACATGATTGAACATAACACTTTAGTACAGTATAAACGTATAGCAAATGTAGTATATCATTTAAAAGTGTCACTAAACAACAATAGTGTTTAGACATACATTTCCTAAACAGCATAACAGGCAACTGAAATTTAGCTAAATAATTAATTTATATAAAGTTGGCTAAAATGGCTAACATTAGCTATGGTCTTCAAAATGAGTTTGCTAAGATGGCCAGTTAGGCCAACGATGCTAGCTACTTGTTAACCAAGAGTTCTCTATAGTCTAGACAACAAGTTACCAACTAACATTAGGTTATGTTCAACAGTAAAACATACAGGTAACAGGCAACTGAAAGTTGGTGAATTTTTTTTTAATATAACGTTCTAAATGGTTAATAATAGATAGCTACTCCAAATTGAGTTTGCTAACATAGCCAGTACGCCTAAAATGGCTAGTTTCTTGTTTACCAAGATTTCTTTATAGTCTAGACAACCAGCTACCACCTACTATTAGATTTTGTTCAACAATAAAACATACAAGTAACAGGCAACTGAAAGATGGTGAAATAAATAGTTTATATAACGTTATAAATTACAAAATCTAACAATAAAACATGTTTGCTAGACAGGCTAACCGACCAGTACTATGACCTAACATTCTAAAATCCCTAACGTAGTTGAAAACATAACGTAGGCTAACTGAAACAACATGACTAAGTCAATAGAACTTACATATAAATGGTTGAAGTTCATCTCTGTTTCTTCACTGTCCAGCAGATGATTAGAGTCAGTAAGGTCTCCTACCATTGCGTGCTTATGGTTAGCCAAAACAGCAAGTTCCTCTTTGTATATTTCCGAATCAGATATGGTCAGACTGCTGTTGTCATCCTCCAAAATGTAATCATTACAACATTTTCACATTGATTTGTGTTTACAGCTCCCTCTAAATTAAAGGCAGCGATGTGGTTGAGAGCAGTTACAACCCATCTACAGTTCTCCATGGCTTGTTGTTTTCCAATGATCCTCTGTTCATTGCGCAAAACATAATAAACAAAGGGCCACGTGACAGCAGACCAGACAAGGGGATTTCTGAATGGAGACTTTGTTAAATCAAGAGATTTTTATTAAATTTATTTTTTACATATCTACAGAATATAGGGATTTTTTTTTCATCTAAAATGAAAGTTTACATTAATGAATCAATGATTTCCACCTGAAGTGAGTAGTTAATAATCTTTTAGGTTTCCTGATAAGTATACATCTCCTCTGAATGCTGGATTTAGGTGGCAGGTCACATATTACAAGTGTTTTTTTTGTGAGGGTGATAGGACACTCAGTTGGCAGTGTTCTTATTTAAGCAAGGTTTAGCATGGGTTAGCGAGGTTTAACAAGTTTAACGAGGTTTAGCCTGTGTTGCAGACGATAAGCAAGGTTTTTGTGTGGGTTAGCGCCACCACCAGACTATTTCATCTGTCTGTCATGTCCACACAATGTTAAACAGATGCCCCTCCTTCCCTTTATCCAGACTTATTGTTTTATTCTGTCATTTATTCGCTTCATAAATGCCCTAATCTAATGCAATTTAATCCACTTACATTTTTCATCCAGTGCACATTAGCGGTTTAGTGGTGCCTGAATGGAGCAGGTTAAGGACTTTCCTCAAGGGCACGCTGCCACCACTCTGCTTGCTCGCCCGTCACAGGAGCTCCCCTCTGGGATGTCTGGAAGGGCAGTGACACCCTGACACCCCTGGATAGGTGTCTCAAAACCTATTTACTGTTGTGAATGGCTGGGGTCTACTTCCAGAAGGTTCTTTGTCTTCTCCATACGTGACTTAGATAGTGTAGGAGACAGCGTGTCATGTTAAATTGATGCTATGGTTTGACATAACAGGCCTGTATGCTACTCTAACATGCTTAACCCAACTACTCACTGACTTAGACCACCTTGGAATCTGTATGGAACACAGGTCATGAAATCATTAAAGTTAGTGCATATTGATGTATTTCCTCCCTGTAAATGCACCGTTTAAATTTTAGTCATTAACTGACACAGTTACTCAGAGAGACATACATTATTGATTGCCTACATTTAGTACCTATAGTGCTTTAAAATGACTTTATTAAGACTAATCTTTTGAATAACATATGCAAAAGAACTTAGGGAATTTCTAGGCACAGTGTTTGTATAAAATATGTATTTTACAGAACATTTCATATATACTGTAAATATTGTAATTAGGGTGTAATTGTGTGTATGTGTCTGCGTGCAGCATGGTAGGCCTCTAAAGACAAGCAGCACACAAAAGCAACCCACTTGGTTATTCAAGTCACTCAGTTGTTGACTTCATTCGAGAAATCCAAGGCTAACGATCACTTCATATTTGGTATTACATAACATTTTACCATGTAACTTTATCTAACCAAGGGCGTAAGAGCACGGGGGGAAGGGGGTGACATGTCCCCTCCTCGAATGTTAGAGGCAGGCAATGTGGTCCCCCCCAAGAATAAGAACAATCTGCAAAAAACGATGGTATGCCCCCCTCACTCCTATGCTCTTGTGTCTGACAAACCAAACATGGTTCATCAAGGACATGGTGCATTTTACACAGTGAAATTGAACGTGAATCTGCTGTGAGTTTATCGGCCTTGCTCTCCTCGCTCTCACTGTTCCTTTCCTACCTCCTCCCCTCCCCTGTTAGTACATCAACCCATAGCCATGTCAGAGATGGAGGAGAGTATTCTGGCTATGGAAACTCACATCGATCCAGACCATCCAGCCCACACCCAAACCTGCTGACTCTTTGGAAAAAACAGAAGGAAAAAAAGAAGGAAAAAACAACCCATCAGCATTTCTTCTCCACCTCTCCATCACTGCCCCTCTGCCCCTCTTGATCACGACCCTGTTGTGCTGTCGTCCACACTGGCCCTCCTGTAGTCCACACTGGCCCTCCTGTAGTCCAAACTGGCCCTCATGTAGTCCAAACTGGCCCTCATGTACTCCACACTGGCCCTCCTGTATTCAACACAGGCCCTCATGTAGTCCACACTGGCCCTCATGTAGTCCACACTGGCCCTCATGTACTCCACACAGGCCCTGCTGTATTCCACACTGACCTTCCTGTACTCCACACTGGCCCTCCTGCAGTCCACATTGATGCTCCTGTAGTCCACACTGGCCCTCCTGTACTCCACACTGGCC
>JACXGM010006910.1:0-31775 GCA_016801145.1 Umbra pygmaea | reverse complement strand
GAGAGAGAGAGAGAGAGAGAGAGAGAGAGAGAGAGAGAGAGAGAGAGAGAGAGAGAGAGAGAGAGAGAGAGAGAGAGAGAGAGAGAGAGAGAGAGTGAACTAGAGAGAATAACATAATGAGGAGAATGGAAGGAGATCTCTTAGAGAAAAGGCAATGATAAAAACATTGAATTGGAAAAGAAGGAACAGAAAAAATACAAAAGGAACATCGTCTCGGCCGGTGGGCCCCTAACCTTGTTCCTGTCACCTTCAAAGACACATTGTATTAAACCTACATAGGAGAGATAAAGAGGGCCAGTCTCGCTAGAGAAGAAGCTTCACCATGGTGACCAGGAGGCACAGGAGATAAAAGGAGACTTAGAAAGAGGGAACACAATGAGAGAAAGAAGGAAGCACAGAGAGAGAACAAGATTCCTGAATTCGACAGAGGCAGAGTGACTAAGAGAACGACAGAAAGTGCTTTTGACATGACTGATGAACAGTGACCCTGATTTTGCTGGCAGGCAGTTATCATCGACCTTACATTTTTTGGGCTGAAATGGCACTAGACCGCCAAGTCCCCTCAGCCTGCCGTCTGACATGTGTGGCTTCATTTGTTGGCAGGTGTCAGCCCTTAGAATGACTGTTTCCACAAGGGCAAAACCACAACCAAATAATAACATTCAATTACAACTAAATGACTCCCGCGTGTGATTTCACGGTGTATTGAAAAAGTACTTTTGTTAAGTTAATCATTTTCATGAAACGCCTTTAGGGTTGGGGGATGGGAAGCCGGCAGGGTAGTCACCCCGAGAAGAAGCACTGTCAGCTGAATGTAAATGACATTGATTCAACTTATTGATTGGTTGGTTAAAACCAGAGGCTTACGGCACTCCTGTCATTATCAATCAAGTCTGTGATCTGCCCTCAAAAGCTGCCTCAGAGCGAGACGAGATGCTGTGAACCTCAGCGGGGGCCGAAGCTGCCTGCCCCCTTGAGACGACGTGTTTATCAACTCATCCTGTTTAATAGTGTGTAAACAACAAGGTGGCCAGACGAAACAGTGCAGCACATTAACCCCCTCCCTCCCCCTCCCTCCCTCCCTCTCCCTCCCTCCCTCTCTCCCCCTTTCTCCATCTCTCCCCCTTCCTCTCTCTAGCTCTCCTTTACTCTCACTCACTCCTTCCCTCTCTCTCCATCTCTGCTTTTTTCCGGGTTTCACCTTCTATCCTATCCCTAATACCTATCCGGCCATTTATCTATGTGTTGGTGTACAGTTGTGCTCAAAAGTTTGCATACCCCTTGTAAATTGGTAATAGACATATAATTTGTAAAGAAAACATGAGTGAGCAGGCAAAACAATTTGTTTTTATTCCTCATGGGAGTCATATTTAACTGTAGGTCATAACATAATGGCACAATCGTCAAACAAAACATGGCAACTAAGTATATGAGGAAATGGCCCCTGTTCAAACGTCTGCATACCCTCAGTTCTCAACAGGGTGTATTATTATGGCATGTTATTGGACAATACTGGCAGACAATATGCATTCTTCTGCATGAAAGCTGCACATGGGATTCTCTTAGACTTTCCAGCACGACAATGACCCTAAACACAAGTCCAAGATGACCCGCCAGTGGTTACAGCAGAAAAAGGTGAAGGTTCTGGACTGACCATCACAGTCTCCTGACCTTTATATTATCGAGCCACTCTGGGGTGATCTCAAACGTGTGTTTTTTTTGCCAAGACGAATGGACAGCTGTACCACCTGCAAGAATTTGGGGCCTCATAGATATCTATCACAAATGACTGCATGCTGTCATTGATGCTAAGAGCGACAATACACCGTTTTGAGTACTGACCGTATGCAGACTTATGAACAGGGGTAATATCCTTATTTTCTTTGTTGCCATGTTTTGTTTTATTATTGTGCCATCCGATTATGACCTATCATTGAATATGACTCCCATGAGGAATAAAAACAAATTGGTTTGCCTGCTCACTCTACTACTACTTCTCCAGGGGTATGCAGACTTTCAAGCACAACTGTATCTCTGTGTGTTGGTTTGCACGTCAATGTGTGGGTTGACTCAAGTCTAGTTTTAATGATTCAGTTTTTTTGTTCTGCATTAGTGTGTCAGTAGAAAAGATCAATGTCTGTAGTTCCAAACCTTCATCTGCCGTAAGATTATTTATACTTTTGTGACAGAAACATTCTGTAATAGACAGCATTTCAGATTGACTTTTAGCTATATTGTCCAAAGCATGGTAACGCAATGATAAACAGGTATGCTAATGATCAATGACATAATGCACTGATAGAAGATAGTTTAGTTTACCTTTATTTTACCAGGCAGGTTGACTCAGAACAGCTTCTCATTTACAGCAGCGGCCTGGGGAGAAGCGGGGGGAGGGAAGGGGATGAATGAGCCAATGGAAAGCTGGGGATGATTAGGTTGCCATGACGGTCAGATTGGAAATGTCTCCAGGACACCGGGGTTATCACCCCTACTCTTACAAATAGTGCCATGGGATCTTTAGTGACCACAGAGAGTCAGGAAACCCGTTTAACATCCCATCCGAAGGACGGCCCCCTACACAGGGGAGATGTCCCCATCACTGCCTTGGGGCAATGGGAATGATCTTTAGACCAGAGGGAAGAATGCCCCCTACTGGCCCTCTAACAACACTTCCAGCAGCATTGGTCTCCCATTAAGGGACTAACCAGGCATGACCCTACTTAGTGTTAGTGTTTTCACTGTTTTCTGCTCTTTAGAGTATACATTTTATATTTAGGAACTTTCATTTCTATATTTTTTAAAGCATCTTCCATTTATAGAGTTTTTTTATAGGTTCCTAAGACTTTTGCACTTTTGTATATGTTGGTGTACAATGCCTCATAAATCGTCATACCCTGTCAAAATACTTACCTTTTGTAAGGTAAGCTGAATTTACACATTATAACTCTTCAAAGTCAAGATTACATTTACACAAATTCTGAACAATTATTACAATTTAATTAGTGAAATACCTGGTTTGAATAAGTACAGTGCATCCAGAAATTATTCACAGCGCTTCACTTTTTCCACATATAGTTGTTACACCCTTATTCCGAAATTGATTAAATTCATTATTTTCTTCAAAATTCTACATACCATTCTACACACCATAATGACAATTTGAAAGACGTGTGTTTGAAATCTTAGCAAATTTATTTTAAAAACTACGAGAAAAGCACATGTACATGAATATTCACATCCTTTACCATGACACTCAAAATAGAGCTCAGGTGCATCCTGTCTCCACTGATCATGCTTGAAATGTTACCTCAACCTGATTGGAGTTCACTTGTGGTCATTTCAGTTGAATGGACATGCTTTAGAAAGGCACACACCTGTCTATATAAGGGTCCCACAGAGACCACCAGGACTCTTCCTAGAGCTGGCCACCTGGCCAAAATGAGCAATCAGGGGAGAAGGGCCTTAGTCAGGGAAGTGACCACAAACCAGGTGGTCACTCTGACAGAGCTCCAGTGTCTCTCTGTGGAGAAAAGAGAATCTTCCAGAGGAACAACTGTGTCTGCAGCACTCCACCAATCAGGCCTGTATGGTAGAGTGGCCAGACAGAAGCCACTCCTCAGGAAAAGGCACATGCCAGACCATGAGAAACAAAATGATCTGGTTTGATGAAACAAAGATTTACTCTATGGCCTGAATGGTAAGCGTCATGTCTGGAGGAAACCAGTCACCGCTCATCACCTTGCCAATACCATCCCTACAGTGAAGCATGGTGGTGGCAGCATCATGCTGTGGGCATGTTTTTCAGCAGCAGGAACTGGGAGACTAGTCAGGATCAGGGGAAAGATTAAGGCAGCAATGTACAGAGATATCCTTGCTGAAAACCTGCTCCAGAGCACTCTGGACCTCAGACTGGGGCAAAGGTTCATCCTCCAACAGGACAACAACACTAAGCACACAGCCAAGATAACAAAGGAGTGGCTACAGGACATCTCTGTGAATGTCCTTCAGTGGCCCAGCCAGAGCCCAGACTTGAACCCGATTGAACATCCCTGGCGATATCTGAAAATGGCTGTGCACCCTATGTTCCCCATCCATCCTGATGGAGATTGAGAGGTCCTGCAAAGAAGAATGGGAGAAACGGCTCAAAAGTATGTGTGCCAAGCTTGTTGCATCAACTTGAGGCTGTAACTGCTGCCAAAGCTGCTTCAAGGCTAAGCAGAGGCTGTGAATACTTATGTACATGTGCTTTTAAAAAAAAAAAATTTGCAAAGATTTCAAACACACTTCTTTCAGATTGTCATTTTGTGGTATTGTATGTAGAATTTTTAAGAAAATAATGAATTTCATCCATTTCAGAATAAGGGTGTAACATAACAAAATGTGGAAAAGGTGAAGCGGTGTGAATACTTTTCAGACACACTGTATTCAGCCCCTTAGTGTAACTGTTATAAACTTGCTCAGGTACAACCAGCCACTTCCCAGATCATCCAGCATGCTAATTTCCCCCCACCTGACCTCAATTGTAGTGGTTTTGATTACTTCATAAGAAAACTGTCTGTTCCATGATGAGTCCATTACTAGTAGTCCAAGGCACAAATTAAAGGATACAAAAAGATTTCAAAGGCTTTAACAAACCTCTGAGTATTGTTCAGAGCATTATTAAGAAGAGAAAAGCGTATTGCACCACCAACACCTTACCTTGATCATGCAGTCTCTCCAAACTGGATGACCAAGCCAGGAGGACATTAATCAAGGAAGCTAACAAGAGGCCAATGGCAACTTCGAAGGACTTAGAAAATAACAAAATCGCACACCAGACAAAAGACTAAGGACAGGTGTGTAAAAGACAAGAATGGAACTTGAAAATGTGAAAGAGACTCACACACCGTCTATGCTAGTAACAATATTTTTTAATAATATGGCAACGTTTCGGTCAAATGACCTTCATCAGGCATAATTTATTTTATTTTTTATTTAACCTTTATTTAACCAGGTAAGTTGGCAACCTTCTGACTACAAGTCTGACTCCCTACCCACTGAGCCATCTGCGCCCCATAATGCCTGATATCTGAGTGATTGAAACAGACTTGTATTCAGGAGAGTTTGTAGTTTCCGAAGATGTACACAGCCCAGAAAGTAAAGTTTTCACCATGTGAATGGTTTTCCCAGGCTGCCACACATATGTTGTGGTTTATCTCTGTGTTAGTGTGCATCTCTATGTGTTGGTTTACAGTCGTATGCAAAGGTTTAGGCACCCTTTACAATTTACATGATTTTCATTTATAAATATTTGGGTGTTTGGACCAGCAATTTCATTTTATATCTATCAAATAACTGAAGGACATTGTAATATTTCAGTAGTGAAATGAGGTTTATTGGATAAACAGAAATTGTGCAATATGCATCAAAATTAAAATAGACAGGTGCATACATTTGGGCACCCCAACAGAAATATCACATCAATATTTAGTTAAGCCTCCTTTACCAGAAATAACAGCCTTTAGAAACTTTATATAGGCTTTAGTGAGTGTCTGGATTCTGGATGAAGGTATTTTGGACCATTCCTTCTTGCAAAACCTCTCCAGTTCAGTTAGGTTTGATGGTTGCCAAACAGGGACAGCCCACTTCACATCACCCCACAGATTTTCAATGATATTCATGTCTGGGGACTGGGATGGCCATTCCAGAACATTGTACTTGGTCCTCTGCATAAATGCCAAGTTAGATTTTGAGCAGTGTTTTGGGTCGTTATCTTGTTGAAATATCCAGCTCCACTGTGGGTAGCAAGTGTTTGTCTTGGAACGCTGTGTTCTTTTGATGCCATGCATAACTCCCCTTGTTATGACCAAGTAACTCCATCTTTGTTTCATCAGTTCACAGCACCTTTTTCCAAAATGAAGCTGGCTTGTCCAAATGTGCGTTTGCATACCTCAAGCAACTTTGTTTGTGGCGTGTGTGCAGAAAAGGCTTCTTCCACATCACTCTCCTGTACAGCTTCTCCTTGTGCAAAGTGTGCTGAATTGTTGAAAAATGCACAGTGACATCATCTGCAGCAAGATGATGTTGTGGGTCTTTTGGAGGTGGTTTGTGGGTTGTTTTTGACCATTCTCACCATCCTTTGCCTTTGCCTCTCCAATATTTTACTTGGCCTGTCACTTCTGGCCTTAACAAGAACTGTGCCTGTGGTCTTCCATTTCCTCACTATGTTCCTCAAAGTGGACACTGACAGCTTAAATATCTGCACTAGCTTTTTGTAGCCTTCCCCTAAACCATAATGTTAAAGAAATTTTTGTTTTCAAGTCATTTGAGAGTTGTTTTGAGGCCCCCATGTTGCCACTCTTCAGATGAGAGTCAAAGAGAACAACAACTTGCAATTGGCCACCTTAAATACATTTAATCATGATTGGATGCACCTGTCTAAGAAGTTCAAGGCTTACTGAGCTCACCAAACCAATTGTGTGTTTCAATTAGTCAGTGCTAGTTAGTTACAGGTATTCAAAACAACAAATAACTAACAAATTAGTGATCAAGTAATTTGATTATTTAGGGAACAGTTGACATAACAAAGCTCTATGTAAAATTAATTTTATTTTCTCTGTAGAAAAAGTAGAAATATGCTTTTACTCAATTAAAATAACAAAAATATCAAGGCATTAATGAAAAGAAAATTGACGGCTTTTGTGTTATTAGGATCACATCAATTGCTGGTTCTAAATTAATTAGAACAAAAAATAGAAATATTGTTTATTCATATGCTAGCTTCTTCTGGTTATTACATTAGAGGATTCAGTTAAGAAAGACAAGTTTGTACATTTTTTCTGGTTTAAATCTGACCTTTGGCAGGTGTCAATGTTCACACCAGGCTGGAACATTTGTGCCCAGTAGCCACAATTGCTGTTGGATAGAAAGTTTTCCAAACACTTAGATTTGTAACCTGCTTATTCTTCAAATATATAAAATAAAATGTACTATTATCTTCTGAATTGCTTCAATACATTCAAGTACATAAAATACATTTTCAGATGATTGCCAAATTGCGTTAATCTATCAATTTTAATTGGCTTTGGTTTGTTTGTCCAACAATAGGCTGGTTACCATTTGAGAGATGACAAATATTTATTTACTAACACCCAACTTGTGCCACAATATATGTATAACCAACCATTTGTGTGTGAGCTTTGAGCGCTGCTTATCAGAATTATATAATAAAGGCAGACTTAATGAACATCCTACCAGTGTTTTTACTGACAGCAGAATCATCCAGTGAGCATTTAGCATTCCACGCTGTGTGAGTGACATGGATACTTTTTTCTGGATAATCATGGATAATGACATTATATAATCATATTCATATCAAATTCCTTATATCCATAACCAGCCGCGGTCGGTGGATCTTAATTGGGGAGGACGGGCTCGTATAACGCTCGGGACCGGAGTAAATGGAATGGTGCGCAATGCACAAAACCCAGTGTTTTTTGTTTTGCACACTGGGTTTTGTGCGTTGCGCACCATTCCATTCACTCCGGTCTCGAGCGTAATACGAGCCCGTCCTCCCCAATTAAGATCCACCGACCGCAGCTGTCCGTAACAGTACAAGTTTTTTACTCTATATTTTTTACATCCACCTCATTTATTGGTGCTGACTGAACAGCATGTCTACTCAACTAGCTTTCCTTTGTCTGTACTGCAGCTTAGGCTGGATGACCCACAGACTAGCTCCACGAAAAACAATCAAATATGCACCTCAACAAAAGTGTTTGTTTATGCAACTGCAGTATTTCAATCAGAGAAATGTTTTTTAAAAGAAATATATATAGTTCAAATTAACCTTCCACAGTGGCTGGGTCTTTTTTCTATGAAAAAATGTCCTATCCATGTACCTTAATGTGCTTTTTGATGTGATCAGCTGTTCGTGTTGCATGTTACTTGGCATTTCAAGCAATCTTACTTAATATGTTGTAGGTTCAAGAAAATGGACTGAGCTGCATTAAAACAACTTTATAAAAAAATTCTCCCAAAAGCTTACCATCAACTTCAAATTTTTTATCAATAAAATAATGTATATCGTTTTATCGCCCAGCCCTATTCTCAACTCCCTTGTTCTTCTGTTCCTCTGGCAATATCTTAAACTCACTTGTTTTCCTTTTCCACTGGCAGTATCTTACTCCTCTGTTGCTCTGTCCTCTAACAGGGTATATGGAGTTGCATCCACGGTGTCCAGATTGAGGAGAACAAGTCGGTCATGGACTCTCCGTCGGCCACCATGAACATGAACAACACCCACTCCAACATACTGCGGCTGCTCCGCACCGCCAAAGACATGACTGCCATCCCAGGGGTCAACGGCTCACCGCACACACACAGTGGCCTGGACTACGGCGGCCACCACCGCAGCGTCGACTCGCCTGGCATCTACGATATCTCAGAGCACCGCCGCAGCCTCCAAGAGCGCAAAGCCCCGCCGCCTCCCTACCTCCCCGAAGACAACATGTTCAGCGACTACATTAGTGAGGTGGAAAGGACTTTTGGCAACTTGCCCTTGAAGGACAGCAACCTATACCAGGATCATTACCTGCACCACCATTCAGGCCCGGGACCCGGGCTGGCTCTGGGTATGTCCGGCCCCCCGCCTAACAGGCCGCATAGCTTAGGCAGTGCCAGTTCATTGGAGGGGGGGATGTTTGATTGTGATAGCTTAGGGGGAGGGGTTGCACCCATATTCACCACACAGCCCCGTGGTGCCTCTCTGACCCACAGGAACACTAATAAGTTTGACCTGATCGCTGGCCACGCCCCGGCCTCGGCCTCCAGCCAGCAGGGGGGGCAGTTCAAGTCCACTGACCTCTATGGAAGGTTCTCCTTCAAAGGCGGGGCATCCAGTTCAGGGTTTATTGACAGGGGCGGTCATGACAGATACTGCGGGGTTGGAGGAGGGGGGGGTGGCGGGGGATCAGGTGGCGATGATGTGTCTGACATCTCCTCACACACCATCACCTATGGCAACCTGGAGGGCAACGCCAAGAGGCGTAAACAGTACAGGGACAGCTTGAAAAAGAGGCCTGCCTCAGCCAAGTCCAGACGGGAGCAGGACGAGATTGATTACCGGAGGCGAGCCCACCAGCACCACCACACTGTTCACCACCACTTCTCCCGAGGCCCCCTGGGACACCGGTCGGCATCCCCGCCCCTGGCCCCCTCTGAGAGGAAGAGAGGAGGAGGAGGAGGAGGCGGTAACTCTTCACCTTACTTATTCCGTGACAAAGAGAATCTGAGGGAGTTCTATGCGGAGCAGTTCCGTTCCAAGGAGGGCATGGCCAAGTGGGAGCATGTGGATATGTCTGACGGGCCTTGTCCAGTGGGCGGAGGGGGAGGAGGAGGAGGTAGTAGTGCTAGTGGCATTTGTAAGAGCTTAGTGCCTGTGGAGGATTTCCTGAAAGGTAATAAACCCAAGAAATCTGAGTGTAAAAGTGGCGTAGTCGGCGGGTTGTCAGGGCATCACACCTGTTGGGAGAAGAGCGTGTCTGGGGTGGGAGGTGGTGGCATAGCGGGCGGAGACTGGGAGTGTCGCAACGTCAGTGGTAGTGGAGCGGGTGTAGGAGGGGGAGGTGTTAAGTCAATGTCTCACCATGGGGGTGGGGGAGGAGGGGGAACCTGCACGCACGGGGGTGCTAGTGGTGGAGGGGTGAATAGTCGGCCAAGCTCTGCTTCTTGCAAGCGATGCGAGTCATGCAAGAAGCCTGGCAACCTGTATGACATCAGCGAGGATAACCTCATTTTCAGCCAGAGGGGAGGTGGAGGGGGAAAGTGTGCGCATGAGGGTGGAGTTGGGAAGAGCCCTGGGTCGGCGGGCGCTGGCCAGTCACAAACTCAGGCACAGCGTAGGAAGTTAGGCCCAGGTGGGCGGGTGTTACGGAGGCAACACTCCTACGACACATTTGTGGATCTGCAGAAGGGAGGGGGCGGTGGCAATGTGGGCGGGGCAGGAGGGGGAGGGGGGCAACTCCCCCTGCCCAGAAGCGTGAGCTTGAAAGACAAAGATCGCTACATGGAGGGCGTTAGCCCCTACGCCCAAATGTTTGCCCAGTATGCGGAAAGGGACAGAGATAGCCCCTCCTTTTTCAGTCGGGGGGGTAGTGAGAGGGAGAGGGCGAAAGGAGGCTCCTCGTTCAGTTTGTTCCGAGGCGAGGGTGGGTTTCACCGCCGGTCGGTGGGGGAGAAGGACATGAGGGACAGAGATAGAGGATTGATGGCAGGTGGTTTTGGGGGCGGTGGTGGCAGAGGGCCTGGGACTTACTCCTTGTCTAAATCTCTCTACCCAGATAAGGTGACCCAGAACCCCTTCATCCCAACCTTCGGCGACGACCAGTGTCTATTACATGGTGGCAAACCGTACTACGTCAAAAAGTCGCCGCAACAGCAACAGCATCTCCTCAACAACAGCCGTGGGGACTTCCGAGGCTCCGTGGGGTTGGCGTCCTATTTGCCGGTGTCAGCAACGACCGGGGTCATGTCCAATGTAACCCCCAGGTTCCCCAACGATCTATGTCTGGGTGGGGGGCTTGGGGTGTCTATGGGGAACCACCACGGAGCCACTGGTCTGGGAGGAAACAAGCTGCTGCCAGGCAGGGACGGGGGGATGGTGGGACAGGGGGGCCAGAGACAATTCAATGGCTCCAGTAATGGCCACGTTTACGAGAAGCTGTCCAGCATCGAGTCGGATGTCTGAAAGAACAATCTGGAGAGCCAGAAGAGGAGGGGAGGGGAATAGAGCGATGGCACAGAATACTGTCTTCTCTGTCTGAGGAGAAAGAAGAGTTGCCACAATTGGACAAAATTCTTATATTTTCCAGCGAGAGGTTGTTCGAATGAACAATGGACGTAGGCCATCGCGGACCAGGGGAAAGGCCTGTGAAGGTTAAGAGGGGTGATGAGGAACTGGATGCTTTCCACTGCTGCTTTACTCTGAGACCTACAAACTGAGAGGTAGGGGGAGAAACATCTCTCCATCATTTCTCCTCGCCTCCTTCACCCCTTCGATGATCTCACCCTCTCCTCCACCCACACCCTCCTGTCGTTCCTTACACCAAAACAAACGTTTTGCTTAGCTAACGTAAATACAATCAATTGAATGAAAAATCAAATACTTTTCTTGAAGTAACAGGGTAAACTAACAATAATTGTATTGATAATGTTGTTAATAATGATATTATTGAATATAATTACTATGTTTATGATGTTCAGTTTGAGCTTGTTTTTTTATTTTTTAAATAGTTCACGTTGTTATGTATTTGTACTGTTGTTAATTATTTTCGAAGCTTAATATATTACAGGAGACTAGTAGACTATTTGGCAGGAAGAAATGTTACTTAGGGACCAATATTTTTAAGTTCCTGTAATTTCGATTTCTTCTTAATTCTTGATTATCCAAGTTCGAAAATGTTTGTTTTTTTCTTCTGTTTTTGGACTGCTGTGAAAAAGTGTATGTGAAAGGCATGATTTGATGAGTACATTTTATATGTACTTGACATCTTATTGTGAAGGAAGAAGTCCTTATATGGCATAATACTTATCATTTTCAATAGATTAATTTCTTGTTTTGCCAGGCAGTATGTAGGGACTAGTGTTAAATCTCAGAAACCGAGAGGGATGTGCCTTACTGAATTAAGTATAAAAACATGAAGATTCTCCCACATATTGGTAGAAAATGTGTTAATTCTGTAAACAATTCAGTTATTAACTAGAAATTCACTAAATGGTAATCGTATTTTTTAAAATCCTATTACCTGCGATTTTAGCTGCTTTAAACGAAATCCACCCATCTGAAAGGAGAGAATAATGCATCATGGGAGTTGGTGTTTTTTGCTAGATTCACTTAAGTGAAAGAAAAGAGGCTTGAATGGGTATTTATCAAATTAGTCAATTTTATAATATGCCATCATATCTCATCCTTTAGATTTGTATACATTTTTAAATTTACATTTTAAATCCCAATACACACACACATATAAACTGTAGGTTACACATAAACATTGGGCATGGGGACAGTGTGCTAAATGGACAGTATGTAAATCACCTTTCATGCCTACATGTTGCTGGAAAGGGATTCAATTGGCCATGGAAGTGTTTAACATTCAATACATCATAATGTACTTTCAGAAAATGGTCTGCACGTTGAGAGATGAACAGAAGCCTGTGTTCATTATTTAAGGATTTTTATGGCAGCACGCAGTGGCTACCATATTATCAACACACAGTTGTTTGAGAGGTATTGGGATAAGTACAATGGGATGAATTGTAAATACTGGGAAGAAAATAGTTATATGTTATCCCTGATAATGTATTGTTAATATCCATTACATTTTAATTTACACAATCAAACCACTAATCACTATTGGACTTACTGTTAAATTAAATTTTACCTTCTGAGATAATTCAGGTATGGCTAATTGTTATTAGAAAGAAAAATTGCTATTTCACTCACTATGGTTTGGTTCAGTGAATTTTATTATTTCCTTGTAAATACAAAACAAAGTGTGCTGCACAATACATTCTAGATGGAACATTGAGTAACAATTAGTAACTTTGAGCATTTTGCCAGAGGGGATTATGGAATGTTTTATATTTAAATTTTTAAAGATGGAAATAATACCTTGGTTTGATAACTTGACCCAGGGTGTTATTTGAAGGATTGCCTGATCTCTACATTTAAAATAACAATAAACTTTCTTTGAATTATTCTGTTGATTTATATCAGGACAGCTTGACTTCCCAGGGAATCTCAGAATATGTATTTACAAAGCTGTTTGAAGGAAATGGACAGTATTTTCCTCTTGGAACACCCTGCCTGGGTAGGGTGAAAAGCAAAGCAACGCCATAATAGAAGCATCTACAAGTCTCCATAAAGTGTGGACAATAAAGTCAATATTTTCTATAAGCTATATTGTCCAGTGGGTTGTTAATCATGCTTTTGCCAATGACTCATCACTGATGACACCATGTCCATGGAAGATGACCTCATAGCCACACATGATCACAGCCAGATATTCAGGTCAAAGCTGTACTTACCTTAACCCCAATGCAACTGTTGTAATATATGATTCAGCATATATTAATTTTATGGTTCAATGTATTGATTACTTGAATTTATAGCTGTCTGAAATATTACATTTCTGAAAAATGATTTGTCTTATTGCCAAACCAAATTTAGCAATCTAAGCACAATCTGTCAATTATATTGATTATTTGGTCAATAATTGTACATCCCTATTGAAACATTTTAGGATTTCTCCTTTTATGGCTGACCAGTCCGTGTGTCTGGAATTGAGTCAATGTAAGATTATTTGTAAGGACATGCATGCATCCGTGAAACTTATTTTTCCTTTTTTTACTTGACTCTATTTTATCCCAAAGTGGGTGTTTGGAAATGAGATCTGGAATTTTCTATCAATTTCATTGCTTCTGATTCTTACTGTTGGTGTTTGTCTGTATAAAAAGACTACTGTTTTTTTTCCTGTTTTTTCAAAGCAGAATTCTCAGTACAATTAAAGGGTATGAGCTAACTTTACAGGAAAATTGTTTGAACGTTTTTATAGTCATTAAGGAACAAGAAAATAAGGAAGAAGTGATGATGTTTCATTATAACTGCCTGTGAATGAGGTGACGGTATATTTAGTTTTTATAGTGACAATCTGTCCATCTTTGATCAGCTAAATTTTGACTTGTTTTTTCCTCTCATTTTTCTGTATGTTATATTCTTCTAGTCTTTCTTCCTTTCCTTTTTTGTTTCTTTATTTCTGCTTTATGTGCCTCAATACATATGCTTAATTATCTTTGTTTAGGAGTGTGTGCGTGGGTGCATACGTGTGTGTGTGTGTGTGTGTGTGTGTGTGTGTGTGTGTGTGTGTGTGTGTGTGCGTGTGCGTGTGCGTGTGCGTGTGCGTGTGCGTGTGCGTGTGCGTGTGCGTGTACGTGCAATGAGAGAGTGAAGGATTGAACTGATGTTCTGTATTAAAATGCTGTATGTAAATAACTTAGCTCCCTCTTGCAGACTTTTAATAAACGTGTCCAAAATGGCTGAAAGAAAAATACCCTTTTGGATGACATCTTTGATTTGAAGATCCCTATACTAAACTGTTTTATAACAAATGAAAGGCTGCATAAATCTTGTACTGTGTTGAAAACGTGCACACAAAGTAGTAGAGACTATTTTTACAGCAAGTTGGTGTTTCCTCGTACTTTAATTTGGTCACAGAGCAACATAGACACTTGTTTTTGTCACACAACAAATGGTGACTACTTTAATGGCTAGTACATGAGCACAACATCTGTTATTATTCTTTGTTGAAAACCTCTTGTGTTTCCACATAAGAATCTCAAGAACTGTACAGAATGTGAAAATGTATATAAATATGACAAAACATTTCAGTCACTGTATCATTTTTGTATGGGAATATGTGTTGAAGAGAATAATATCTAATTTGAATAAGTATTTAATTACATTTAAATTGAGGAAGGATATCTAAACACAGTCAATGTGAAACTAAGTTTTCAGAAATATTACTCTTCTGTCTATTTGTACAAAAAAAGTGTTAAATATTAATAAAAAATAGAAATCATATGTTATTTGTCAAATTACATTTTTATTTATTTACCCCATTGAACCAATTTCAACATTAGTTGATGGGCTCTCATTTGCCCACAATGATTGTGTACCTTTTTTTATATATAATTTGCTGGACCAACTAGTACTTTACAGATGCAGGCATTTTTCACATTAGAGGCAAACTTAGTAAAATGACAGCATTCCAAAATGTAGCTGGTGGGAAAGCAATGTTCTCAAAGTGTACTGCACTTGCAAGTGATTCCATAAAATATATCTCATGGAAAATAGACCCAATTGAATGATGTAACACCAAGTGTTGCTAAAACTCCAAACAGGACTGGGCCTTTTATCCATTGCTAGATAAAAAAAAACACAAAACAAATGCCTGGATACCATATTGTTATTTGGGGGCATGGTCATTATTTTTGCGTTTGCCTAAATGTCGAACTGTCCATCAGACCGAAACAGAGGCAAATTCAGCTTTGCCATTCATTGCTCTTAGTTGTGGAAATGTATCATCGTCATTCCATAGACCTCCATTCATTTTAGGGTCACTTTGACAGCAAATCAATTAACACCTGAAGCATTTAAAGACTCTATTTGTCCATTGTTTATTTCTAAAGAAACAGGACAACGTATAAAAAGCTCCATTACCTTGTGTCTCACATTATGGCCCCGTAGCAGCCGTTTTTGTGAAAATATGCTAACTATTGTGTCATAACTACGTGACATTCTGTCGCACAGTAGAGAAATTACCGTAAAGTCCAGGAGAAGCTTGCGGGCAATCAGGGGGAATGGAGGCATGCAGTCAAGAGAGAAGCCCATAGAGAGTCCATGAAAAGCATCGGAACAAAATATTTCAGCAACATTTTGATGGATTGGAAATACTTCCTACTCATTCTCACCGTCTCTGCAAGAGGCAAGATTCGGAATGATTCAGATTTCTCTTGGCACGGCTACGAGAAGAAATAGAACTTTCAGAGATGTTGCTCACGTCACATCTACGTAGTCACGCTCAGCTTGAGGCTGCGCAGTACGCTCGGTTACCACTGGAAAAGTGCTACTAATTGGCTTCACTTGGTCTCTGTAGAAATGAAGGGCATGGCTCGGTCCATTCTGAATACTGTCATTGCTATTTACTAACACCTGCTACCATCAATGTCATTCACTTCTACCACTTTTCTAACCTCTCCCCTTTTGCTGTATTAACTTGGTGCTGTCAGGTTTTGCATTCCTTCACCAGTGGGATGCTGAAATGAGCTGGAAATATCTCAATATGTTGCACATGCAGGTTTGTGGGCCAGGGCGAATGGAGGTGATGAATGACACATGGGTGTATGCAGAGATAATCCTCTTTAGATGTTCTCACATTTTTTCTGTTTTGACTTTCTTTGAAATTGCTTTCGAAACCACTAACAGGTGAATATTTAAAGAGACCAGGTATCCTATTGCCTTCTTTGAGTATAGCCACTGCTGTGTCTATAGTGCAACATCTGATCCAGTCATCGGGAGACAAATGCTCAATTAGGGCAATAGACAACTCTAATAGAACAAGGAAAAGAAGCAGCACAGAGCACAGCTTCTACCTTCTTTGGCATATGTTCGAATTTATTCATTTTATTTTAAACATACTTGTTCACCAACATGCACTATCGGTATCTCTCTCTATTTCCGTACTGCCCCCACCCACCAAACAATCCCTGGATGCATTGCAACACATGTAACTACTTCTTGACAATTAACAGTTACCTAGCAACCGTATTTTATTGGAGAGATGGGTTGAGTGGGGGCTTGTGGTGTGTGTGTGTACTCTTGGAAGCAACAATGAATCAACGTACAATACCAAAATGGAAAGCACAGCCTGAGCCGAACACCCACTCTTCTACCGGAAAAGAGAGAAATGGGGTTGAGGGACTGCGAGCGAATAGGATAGGGGATGGAGTTGAGGTAGATGGACAGTGGGGATTGAATGCATAGGAAGACGAGTTCAATGACTGAGACAAACGGAGAATGGCAAGCAAAGATGTGAAAGACCAGAAGCAGGTGGAAAACGAGAAAGAGATGGAACACTTTGTACTTCGACTCCGCGCATGACGACGTTGGGAGAAGCGCTCATGAACTAGCAGGAAAGGAACTGTTACTGTAGAAACACGTCGCAAAGTTTTAATGAGAGCACGAAGTTCGATCTGTATGCCCACAACATACATACATACACACACACACACACACACACACACACATTATAGGCCTATATCATTATTGAATAATTGTTTCCACTTGCGGCTGTACGTGGAGGCTACCCATTAAGAACACAGCTTAACTGAAAGCACAGATCTGCAAACCTTCATTATACCGGTAGATCCCGTAGACACCAGTTCCAAACCTCCAACAGAATGGAAGCCAGTGACACCGTGTGGTTAAAAGAAAGAAGTCCCTCTTTAATTTAAAAAATGACAGTCCAACACGTTGTTCTGTTGGTTGTGGATAACTTTGTGTATGGATAATATTGTGTGTGAATGACGTTGTGTGTGGATACTGTTGTGTATGGATAATGTGTGGATAATTTTCTGAGGCGATAATATGCATAGATACTGTTGTGTCAATTATCTTGTTTAGATAATCTTGTGTGTGGGTAATGTTGTGTAAGGATAATATTGTGTATGGAGAATGTTCCACTCCACTATCATTAGTCTGGCGATGGGTGATGACTGATGGTGGTGTTTTTTCATGTCAATCAGGGGCGGGCAAATTACGTCCCACGGGCCAGATATGGCCCGCCGGGCCCTTTGATTCGGGCCCGCGAGTTCTGCTGGAAATAACAAGGGGTGGTCTGTCTATGTGGGTTAAACACAGCCAGAGAAACCACATCTCAAATGTGGGTACTTTTGGTTAACTAAAAACATTACAGACAGGAAGTGAAAATGACAAAATTTGTCTGCAAGAAGGTGGGATGTCACCCTGCACTAAAACAAGTTATTTTTGTTTTTTATTTCTTTTGACTGTCTTTTTTTGTGTGCAGGGAAAAAGTGAAAATTTGTACATGCAGTGTTTAATATACTTATTTGTATGTCCCCCAAACGTTGTCACACTGGTTCTCGAGACCTGGGGGCATGCTAATATGGATTTTACAGTGATGTTGATCATGTTCACCTGTATTTTACAATAATTAACTAAATACTTAACATAATTTATTTTGGCTCTATATCACATATGAAAATCACTGTCTCAAAAGTTTTTGGTCAGAATCCAAAACAGGTACTTCATTGTAGGACAAAGTATGATCCTAGAGGCAAAAATATCAACATAGTGCCAGGTGGACTTCAACCCCCTTAGACCTTGAAGGGTTCATTATATTTGAATGACTTTCCATAGGCGTTGTGCGTGTTTTGATTCGCAGGTGTCGGCATGTAAGCTAAATTATCTTGAAACCAACATTAGTGATTAAATTTAGAGAAGTCAAACAAAGAAAGGGTGTTAGAAAACTAAAGTTTTTTTTTGTAGGCTACACAGACAGTATTAAAGAAAATATTCAAAGTCTCTTTATTTTAGACAATATTTCAGAGCCGAAAATGCTGCTCACCCGCCAATGGACCACTCTACCGCCAGCGGAACGCCTGCTAAACAAATCTAAATGTTGTATTAAGGAAGTTAGTTAACAATGTTAATAATGTTAGAGCAGAAGCAGCCTCCCCCAGTTCCTAGCGCCTGCCAATCGATTATAGTTTTTTCCAACTGCTTACACAAAATCTTTTCATGTCACACGATTTTAAAACCTCTCACTCAAAGTGCAAAACTACAGATCAAATCCCCAAAACCATAAGCTATTTGTCAGCCTTTGACTCTGTTATCAATTACATAAAACACTTTTTTTAAACACTACACACAATTCTCTCTGTAAAACACAAAAATCTAACAGAAAGTGACTTGCTTTCCTTTTCCAAACACAACCAATCAAAATGCTACACTCATTCACCAGTGTCTCACACACAGTTTTCACATATGTACACACAAATAGCTGAACTGATCATTAACCAATCACTGTTTTGGTAGAGGCTCATAAATAGACTGCAAAGGTCAGATTACCTGTTTAGAACAATAGATGCAGACATTGCAGGGAGAGCGAGGGGATAAGAACGAGGACACAGTACGGGAGGTAGAGGACGATGGCGAAGAGGAGATGGAAGGACAATGGTGGAGGCATATGGGGACATGCTTCTGTCCAATGTTTGATATGCTGCTCTAGGAGACTCTTTCCTCACTGTTTAGCAAGAGAGAATATTGCGTGTGATGTAGAATAAGTTTTGTGGCCAATCCTAGCCCAGAGCAGGGATGCACCTTAGCACTGGTGTTTTGACAAAGAAAACACTCCAAACAACTTCTTTCCTATACAACTTCTACTTTGCTTTTACATATGTTTATGCTGTCTTTACATATTTTCAAAAGGCATATTGTTTTGTCTTTCTATTCTGTACTATGATAATTAGAGTAATGTTTTGGAAAAATAAATATTCTGTTTCAGCATTTCATTGGTTTTTACAGTAATATGATGAATAATCATAGGTGAATTCACGGTTGACAAATAATTTAAATAGAGCAAAAAACAATTGATTTAAATAAATGATTTACATTTGTTTATTCTTTTGCTTAGGGGGGGTGTAACAAAAATTTTAGGTGGTCTAAAGCCCCCCTAACATCGCCACTGGTAGTGTACCTACAGAACAGCAGTCAGAAAATGTCAACTGATGAACTGTCAACTGGAGAACTCAGTCGACTCGCCCAGCATTCACACCTGGCCCCTTCCTCCCTCACTGTCTCTCAAGTTGTCAACATCACCTCTCTCATAACAAACAAAAAGTCCCAAATGTGATATTAATTTTAGTTTTATAATAATTAAAACTACAGATGGTGTAGTTGGCACCATCGATGATCGCCTAGGTTTCCTATGCATAGAAACACCCTTGTAAATGATTACCATGGCCATGCAGTTGGAAAATAGGAAATCAGACCGCTATGAGACATTTCGGTGTTATGTTTGTTTAATGAATATACTGCATATCATCAGTATCTTATGGGTTGATACACACATACCACAGAAGCACACATCTCCATGCATAAAGAAGTAGAGACTCAGGGTGCAGAACACCTTTATACAACAGGTAAGAGATTTTGATGTTATAATAATATTCAGACTCTGTTTTTCAAATGTCTTTAGGCTTTGACCTTTTAACTCTCTCCTTAACTTAAACCATCAACCCTGACCCTAATTCCAACTGTCACACTGGTCTGTATCCTCCCTTTATCTCTCACTGACGGCCTCCGGCATCCTAAGTTGTCCGTTGTTGTACACTTTAACTCTCCTCCTCCGGACCACTCTCATCTTCCTGACGGGGACCAGCTTCTTCACAGTGTACCTAGTCGGATACCTTGAGAGCGTTGCTGCGTTGCCTGTCAAATTCAACGGTGACAGAGCCCAGCTACCTCCACCCCCTCCCTCCTCCCCCTCCTCCCGGTAGCCATGGCGACGAATTATCGGTTCCAGGGTTGCTAGGCGACGGGTGAGTTCTGTGATGCGCCTGTGCAGCAGAGAGACCTCCCTGAAGAGATCGTTGACGGATTCGGCCAGATGGCGCACCCTGCAGGACACGCACAGTAACTTAGCAACAGGCACTGTCAATCAATCACACTGTTAAGAACCAGGGCCTGTATTCACACAACATTTTATACTACCACTAAGAGACTCCTAAACAGCAGTAAATGTTTTTCACTAAGAGTTACCACTTAAAACCTATTCACAGAGACCAACTTTCAGTAAGGAATTCTGAGAACTCTTACGGTAAGAGTAAGGGCGTGGTTGACCCAGTTGAAATGGATTATGCAATGATCCATGAACGAGCTTACTTACTATACCTTCAATGATTGGCTGATAGGGGATGGGTGGCTGTCAGTGAATTAATCACAGTATTATTGTATGATGTTAGATGTTGCCATAATGAAATAAAGAAAGACAACTAAACATTTAGCTGAAGTCCCCAATTACAGTCGTATACCAAAGTTTAGGCACCCCTGACAATTTCCATGATTTTCATTTATAAATAATTGGGTGTTTGGAAAAGCAAATTTCATTTTGATCTATCAAATAACTGAAGGACACAGTAATATTTCAGTAGTGAAATTAGGTTTATTGGGTGAACAGAAAATGTGCAACCTGCATCTAAATGAAATTAGTCAGATGCATAAATTTGGACACCCTTGTCATTTTGTTGATTTGAGTACCTGTAACTACCTAGCACTGATTAATTGGAACACACAATTGGTTTGGTGAGCTCATTAAGCCTAGAACATCATAGATAGGTACATCCAGTCATGAGAAAAGGTATTTAAGGTGGCCAATTGCAATTTGGTCAAATTTCTCTTTGACTCTCCTCTGAAGAGTGGCAACATGGGGGCCTCAAAACAACTCTCAAATGACCTGAAAACAAAGATTATGGACATTATGGTTTAGGGGAAGGCTACAAAAAGATATTGCAGAGATTTAAGCTGTCAGTGTCCACTGTGAGGAACATAGTGAGGAAATGGAAGACCACAGGCACAGTTTTTGTTAAGGCCAGAAGTGGCAGGCCAAGTAAAATATCGGAGAGGCAAACATATGCACATGCTACAAACAGAGTCGCTTGAGGTATGCAAAAGCACATTTGGACAAGCCAGCTTCATTTTAAAAGAAGGTGCTGTGAACTGATGAAACAAAGATGGAGTTATTTGGTCATAACAAGGGGCAATATGTATGGCGGCAAAAGAACCCAGCGTTCCAAGACAAACACTTGCTACCCACAGTAAAATTTAGTGGAGGTTCCATCATGCTGTGGGGCTGTGTGGCCAGTGCCGGTACTGGGAATCTTGTTAAAGTTAAGGGTTGCATGGATTCCACTCAATATCAGCAGATACTTGAGAATAATGTAGAAGAATCTGTCACAAATTTGAAATTACACCGGGGCTGGATATTCCAACAAGACAATGACACAAAACACTGCTCAAAATTTACTCTGGCATTTATGCAGAGGAATAAGTACAATGTGCTGGCCATCCCAGTCCCCAGACCTGAATATCATTGAAAATCTGTGGGGTGATTTGAAGCAGGCTGTCCATGCTTGGCAACCATCAAACCTGACTAAACTGGAGATGTTTTACAAAAAGGAATGGTCCAAAATACCTTCATCCAGAATCCAGACACTCATTACAGGCTATAAGAAGCATCTAGAGGCTGTTATTTCTGCTAAAGGCTCAACTAAATATTGATGTGATATTTCTGTTGGGGTGCCCAAATTTATGCACCTGTCCAATGTCGTTTTGATGCATATTGCACATTCTGTTCATCCAATGAACCTCATTTCACTACTGAAATATTACTGTGTCCTTCAGTTATTTGATAAATCAAAATGAAATTGCTGATCCAATCACCCAATTATATATAAAAGAAAATCATGGAAAATGTCAGGGTAAACTTTTGCATACGTCTGTACATTTAATTCACTACACATGTTATTGCGACTTTATTGATATTTAATGTATATTTCAAAACATTAATTGTCTTTATTAGGAGGAGGTTCAGCATTTTAAGATTCTGATTTGGTCTTTGTGACTTAAGAGTCCTCTTGAGGACTCCTAACCTTTCACAGATTTAGGAGCTGGTTTTAGCACAAAAATGCTTTGAGAAATACACTTAGACAAAAACTGTAGGATTCGTAAAATTAGGATTGACACGCCCACTAAATCAGCAAGTTAGTAGCTACTTTTAGCTTTACGATGTTTTGTGAATACGGCCCTGGATGAAAATTTCTGTTATTCTTCCACTGGTCAATATGAATCAGAGCAGGAGATGGCAAAATCTATAAACTTATACATTTTTAGACAGAAGAAAATATTTGATAAGCTTACAACCTAATCATAGAGATCACAAACACATCACCTGTATGTAAATATGTTGTGTGCATTTCTCTGAGACAAACAAGAACAGCTGAACCATACATTTGCTCAGCCACAGTTGATCAGTAGCAGGATGAAGACCTACCTGGAGTAGTCTGGAAGAAGACTGTTGGGCTGGGAATGGAGCTGTGTCTTGATCTCATTGAAGATCCTTTTACCCCATACCTCCAGAACTCTGGTCACACTACGCACTGAGGCCACGTTGACGCTCTCCGCTGTAATCACAGCCACTGACCTATGATGTCATTGCTCTCACTGTCAAAGCATGGGCCTTATTCATTGAGATTATTGAATAACCTTACCTCCATCCCTGTAGTTCCAGTACCCATATTCTAGGTCGTTCTCATCGCTGACACATTGGGCCATGGTCGCCACAGCAGCCAGAAGCATCAGCATCTTCACAGGGGGAAGGGGCATGATGAGAAAAAGAAACAGCCCTTTTTGAGGAAAAACGATAACAAATTCAAAACAAGAATGAGTTCAAAATCTGTTGATTAGCCGAATCAGTAAGATATCTACTACATTTTTACCATGAACAGTGAAGAAAGCAGGGCTTTTCCCCTGAACAACGCCAACAGTTTCTCATTGGCCAGTTAAGATTTGAGAACAGATTTGAATGCTCATCTGGTAAATGTGTTCGTGTGGTATAGCTCTTAGGTGTCAGTGTTGATTTGGTACAGTTTCTCAGATTTGGATAGTCTCCCCCTGATGGCCGTACTAGGCTCAGCGCTTTTGAGCCCTTCCCCGTTCTATGTCTGCTTTTCTGTTTCACCCGGACATTACATAATTCTCATCCACCTATAGAGCGCTGAGTTTCACTGTCAAATGAACACAGATTTTGCCTCTCATCTGATTAGTATCTGTAAAGTCTCAGCCTTTTCCCTGCAAAGCCCAAACCTTACATCTTTTAATATGTCCTACCTGATGCCTTTGCACTATGATCAGGTCTGGCACTTGCAAGTTGCTCTGGATAAGATGTAATATGTAAATGTTGAACTAGCAAACATTACAGCGAATATTACAACTTAAATGATTCAGGCATATCAACTCAGGCAGAGGCAGCCATGAAAAACCTTTGCATAACTTCTCTAAACTTATAAAGTGGCAATACAGCTAGCGCTGCTTTTACACACTGGCTAATTTTCACCAGTTTTTTATAGCTAAGTTGGAAGACAACACTGATTGCTAAATTATGAAGCCTAAACATTTACATTTCAGTTATTTAGCAGTTATCCAGAGTGAGTTACAGCACAGGAGCTAGCTATATTTAAGAGTGTTTTCTAGCTAGGTAAAACAACCACCACTCAGTCGTAAGAGCTTTTCGATATTTAAACAGAGTGAGTCTGGGAAGGCGCTTAATATGCTTGTTTTAGGGTGTCGGATTCGGAAGCAATCCACAAAGCTGGAGTAGAGTTTATTAATACTGAATCTGATCCTTCCCCTAAAAAAAGAGTAGAGTTAACATTTTGGCCGCGTGCAAATTTGTGCCCCTGAGTCTGTCGTACCACTTTGTTCGCCTGGGCTAGGAGCCGAGCCTGGGAGACGTTAATATGAGGGTAAGGCTTTTAAATGTTCCTTCTAATCACTTTGAACTATGATGAGGTTAATATGAGGGAAATGCTTTTCAGTGTTTTCCAATTGCAAACAAACCACCTCAGACCAAAGCATTAAAACCTTAACTTTTGCAAGTGTTGAGAAGGAATTAATTCTATATAGGCATGTTCAATTAGTTTAAACAGTTTAGAGTGTTATTACTAAGTATGATTTAGGGCCTTTAGAAGATTCTAGAGTCTGTAAGGCTGTCTGGGTGTAGACGGGGGCTTTTTGCAAGGCTACATAAATGGCCTTGTAGAGAGACGCTGTGACACTGTTATTGTAGGAAAAGTGGTGTTTTCCCCTTTAGATAGAAAGAGTACGCTGACAACAAGTGACTAGGACAGAAGGAACATCAAATATACTGTTCTTGTATTATAACATCAGAATAAGCTTATAGCTTATGACTTATAGCTTATACCTCTGTTGCATATTGGACTGCTTATGTCTTATAACTATATTATATATTAGACTGTTCTTATTTATTACAGATCTAATACATGTTGAATGCTATTCAGACTAATAGGACATTTTACTGACAGGACACCAGACAGATAAGGGGTGACTGAACATTGGGAACAACAACTAACAAAGGCCATTAGATAAGATAAGATTCTAGAATGTGTGACTTAATGGTTAAGATGACCTGCTGATCTGCTCATGTGAGACAGTCACAGATCTGAAGGAGATAAGGTTCTTCTTGTACATTCCTATGTAGGCTATCCATTTACATTAAAGTCATTTAGCAGATGCTCTAATCCAGAATGAATTACAGTAAGTACAGAGATATTCCCCTAGAGCAACTTAGGGTAAAGTTGTCACAAGAGTGGGCATACGGTTGAAGGAGGGAGACGAAGCAGGAATGGCGGTTTGTAGTTTTAATGAATATCCCAAAGGAATGCAGAGTCAAATGGACAAATACACAAAGATATCCTCCCACTTGTGTAACGGACAAGGAGGATGCACAACGACTAACAGATCACTATATTACTATGCTCTTAACCACGGCATAGAACGTGTTGGTAATCCAATTAAGCGTACACCTAAACTCTTACAGTGTCCATATACATTACTTACATGCATAACGTGGAGATGGAACAAAGCCAGAGTATCCACAGTCCATACAATCCCATATGTCAGGAATATTCAGCAAACAACAGTATAACACATGAGCATAATCAATGGCCCACACCTCTCTCTAGTCTGGGCAGCTTATATTCAGGAAGCTTAACTAACTAATAGAACACGGCTGAATGTAATCATCAATCAACAGATCTACAAGAGACTGGCCTAACCTAACCTAAACCTATCGTAGCAAATGTACAAACTAGAGAGAGGTGTCACATTCCTTAAAGGGACATTCCACATATTTCAACAGAAAACTACATGCCATGCACTGACTATATAAGGAAAATAGAATTGTTAACAAAATACATAGAATGAAGGGAAAGGAGGTCTATAGGCCTGGCCCTACCTTATCTGATGATAAGCTTATATCTTTAAAAAAAAAAATTCTCTTCTAACGTCCACAATTTTCACACTCGATCGCACTTCCCACCACTGAATGCTAGCCATCTTGACAGTAGTATGTGAATTGTTTGAAGCTGCTACTTATGACAAAAGCACGTTAGTTACATATGTTGAAAGCGCGTAAGTGCAAGCCCTCCGGGAACCCATAGAGATTATATTGAAAGCTCTGATATTTGAAAAAAAAGATTTTACATGAGTCTATGAGAGACTTCTTGGGCGATTTTCAACCTGACTGAAATCGCCTCAAAAGGTGCCGGACCTTTTCAAGCACGACTTTAGCCTGATTGGACATTTATTGGCAGATCAAACGTCTAGATTAGAGCACTGATATCGACTGTCTTTTCCCGTTTGGCAGTGTGTCGCCCATATCACCCTAATGAACACACTGCCCCGGATACTGAAGTATAATTACAAGCCTTCCATAACCGTCAAAGGCTTTTATTGACAATTACATTACATTTATGCAAACAGTCCCCGAAAAGTCTCCAAACGTCTTCGCCTCATTGAGCGTGCATATGCACTCACACCTGCCTGCTGCCATTCCAAGCTCTGCACTGGTGGTGCCCCGATACTGTAGATGAATCAACTTTAGGAGCCCTGACGCCTTTTGTACAACAATTGAACCTCTCTCCTTGAAGTTCTTTATGATCTGGTAAAAGCTTCCAGTCTGTTATTCTAACTCAATCAGCATGACAGAGTGACCTCTAGCCTTGTCCTCACCTGTGTTTACGAGACAATGACTGACATGATGGCAGCTGGTGCTTTTGTGGCAGGGCTGAAATGCTGTGGAAATGTTTTTTTTGTTTTAAGTTTATTTTGTTTGGCTATGCACAGAATGAGAGTGCAGTATGTAAAAAGAACCAATGAAATACCATCTCTGGGTGGGAGGCAACGTGTGTTCACACATGAACAGGAACTGGCCATTGTCAACTTCCTGTTGGCAAACAATCTGCCTAAGTCAACTACGAGAGCAAATCCTGCCACATCAAACAACATACAAGAACAGTATGTTTTAACATGTCAACCATAGAAATTAAATCTATAGAAGCCTTATTGAACTGTTTTGCTTGGTCATTCGATTAGTACACAAAAAAATGGCGAATGTTGTTAGTTGTCACGGTAACAACATGCGTCAGTGGGGCTGTAAAGTATGTCGTACTACTAGTTTGAGAGTTTCAGTAAAAAAAAACATTCGACGAAGGACCAGGAAGCAGAGTTCAATAGCAAATCGTTTTTCTAAAATTTCGTACAATATTTCATTACTAAATAAAATTCTGAGAACATTTGATGCGAGAAATCAACTGTGTAGATTTCAAATATTAGCTTTTTTACAAAAATGTATGGCTTGATCACACTGTTTGTTGATGACCAGGTGAATGATCATGCCGTTGATGACCAGGTGAGTCATCACAGCGGTGATGACCAGGTGAGTAATCATGATGTTGATTACCAGGTGAGTGATCACAGCATTGATGACCAGGTGAATGATTATGCCGTTGATGACCAGGTGAGTAATCACAGCGGTGATGACCAGGTGAGTAATCATGATGTTGACGACCAGGTGAGTGATCACAGCATTGATGACCAGGTGAATGATCATGCCGTTGATGACCAGGTGAGTGATCATGGCATTGATGACCAGGTGAATGATCATGATGTTGATGACCAGGTGAGTGATCACAGCATTGATGACCAGGTGAATGATCATGCCGTTGATGACCAGGTGAGTGACCACAGCATTGATGACCAGGTGAATGATCATGATGTTGATGACCAGGTGAGTGACCACAGCATTGATGACCAGGTGAATGATCATGCCGTTAATGACCTGGGGCCTCATTAATAAATGAGGCCCCAGGTCATCAACCTGTGTGATTACACATTGGGTTGGCATCATGGCTTTTTATGATCATGCAGGTGATTGTATCTGATCAGATACAGATGTCGGTATTCATGTAATTGTAAATGGGATTATGCGCAAATTGAATTAATTCCAGCTTTCAAAATGGTTAAGACATCCATCACGATGGAACAATTGATGGATGGAAATGAAACAGACTAACGGCATATAGCCTACATGAACACCATGATTCCGTAGTTGATTACATTTATGAACACAACTTTCCCCAGTTGGTCAATGAAGACATCTATCTAATCTAATGTATGTCTGCTCCGTCAGACGGACGCATCGACAATGATATGTTTTAAACATTATTTTGTTTACCGTATTATTTATGAGGATGAATTACATAACATGGCAATATAATTACAGAACATGTTTGAGTGTTCTTTTTGCAAATATGTCTTTTGCATTTAAGTTGGCTACAATCTTGTTTTATTTAATTTGTATTCCACCACAGGCTGTTGATTGTAAGAATGGCTTTGTGAAATGTTCATATTATTAATGAGAGGCAGTATTTCAATTTCGTTTAGCTACACAACGGTCTGCAGTTTCAGACAGTTTCACGTGTTTTACACATCTGCCGGTGGTGTCGCCATTTCTCATTACACCCGTTTTTGTGCGTACGCATGGGTCAGAGTTTCCGTGAAGGACCGCACATTTTCCCGTCAAGTTAGCTTTTTATAAATCCCAATTATTGCGTAGAGAGATGCGTACGTCTTCTTTTGTGCGTACGCCAGGTTTATAAATGAGGCCCCAGGTGAGTATTTACGGCGGTGATGATCAGGTGAGTCAAAAATGTCTTTGACAAAATCAACTCCAGACAATATAATTAGAATAGTAAAAATGTTAAAAGTGTTTAAGATGCACATTTTAAACACACAGCAGTGTGTAACTGGACTAAACAGAATCAGATCGTATGAACTGTGTGTGTGACAGTTGGTGACAAAATAAATTACTGTATAGTTTGGTATTTCAAGTGTTTCAACTTGCAAAAGCTCTGCAGATTCTCAAAAACTGTAATATGATCCTCCTGATCAGTTTGCTCCATAGGATTCCTGTTACTCGTGACATTGATTACAGGCATCTTCTTATGTGCAGCTCTGTAACAGCTCCACTTATGGACAGGAGCCAGAGAGTATCATGACCTGTCTCACTCAGAAAAATTACTTCATTTCAAGGATGAAATGAATGTGTTTTGTATGAGACAGTGGGTCTAGTCAGGGCCAGAGGTGTGGTCATGTTTTAAGAGAAACCAGCAAAAGTTGAGGATTATTTTCCCTGTGCTAAAGGAATGGAAGGGACAGTAAATCTTTCTCCATTCATGAATATATCCATGTGTCCATCCGTTTATCCATACAAAGGTGATATATGATATACTGTAGTATCAGACATCACTGATCCAATGTTGATGAAACTTTGGTAAATATAGATGCTGCCTTTAAAACTACAAAGATTGTCCAGGTGGTGGTGCTATAACGACCGATTCAATCACACTGTTTTGACTTGATGAAATTTCATACAAATGTCTGAAGGGACCAATAATGTGGATATTCCACCAATTTAAATATTTAATATTTTTAAATGCTAGTCCACTATAAACAATGATGCATATGTAAACAAAATAACAATACTTTTCAGACAGCTACCTAAAATTATAGATCAATGCATGGAATCAGACACATAAATGCATGTAAATAAATGAATATTTGTACTGTAGCTAAATTTGTAAAACATTAATTAATTAATTAATTAATTTATTTATTTGGGACAGTGCACATTAATGAACAACCTTACACTTCTGTACAGACTTTAAATGAGATAGATTATAGCATAGATGCTAATTTCCATCTGTAGTCCCAAACCTAAACTGCATGTTTTTGAAACACATGTAACCATCTACTGTTTATGTGGGGGGGCACTGTAAAGTTCATTAGACTAATAGTAATAGTAATATTTCAATAAGCCAACGGGGAATGAGGCATCATTTGTAAGGAGCAATATATTTGGTGTTGCTTTCCATTTTATTGGTTCCAAGCATGAGCTGATTATAAAGAGGAAATTATAACCAGAAGAGAAAACATGAAAAGGACTGGTAATGACTTGGCTGTTTTGAATTTCATGAACTGGTGACTCATAAAATAAGTATTCTAAGTGTTTTCATAAGGTTTTGAAATGTTTTCATTCTTAATGTGTTCATGTTGCAGCTGTTCTGACCAGATGACAAGGAGAGCAGAATTGAATGATTGACACCTATTATGAAAAGCAATATAACTTTAAAAGCCACACGATCAAGCTTTTCTCATACACTGTAGGTAACAGGAAACAAACAGAAATATTAAACATGCACTTGTAAAGCATTGAGACATTTTGGAAGTTAGGTCATGTACGCCACAAACCTCTGCAACAAGGCCAATTGTTGTGTTACAGTAAATTGTATGTTTTCAATTATTTAATGAAAAACTACTTACGCGTAAAGAAATTAGGCTGTAATTGAAGGTCCAAGCTGTGCCCCTCAGTACAACAGCAACTTCTCTTTCCAAAGCTCAGCTTTCCTTGGCTTGGCCTAGTCCCTGTCCAGGCTGTATTACCGTGATTAGCCAGAGAATATTGTCAGGCAGTCGGGACCCACTTGCAAACTATTTGTGAGCTTAGAGATTCGTGGTGTTCAGACCTCTTCACACCCTTCTGCCCCCACCCTGCTTTCACTCTCTCTCTCTTTCTGGGTTCCAGATGTTTACATTTTTTACTCTTCTCTTCATATTTATCTTCAATCTTCAGTTTTCTGGTAATTTCTCTTCTTTTCATATTTATCTTCAATCTTCAGTTTTCTGGTAATTTCTCTTCCCTTCATATTTATCTTCAATCTTCAGTTTTCTGGTAATTTCTCTTCTCTTCATATTTATCTTCAATCTTCAGTTTTCTGGTAATTTCTCTTCTCTTCATATTTATCTTCAATCTTCAGTTTTCTGGTAATTTCTTTTCCCTTCATATTTATCTTCAATCTTCAGTTTTATGGTAATTTCTCTTCTCTTCATATTTATCTTCAATCTTCAGTTTTCTGGTAATTTCTCTTCTCTTCATATTCATCTTCAATCTTCAGTTTTCTGGTAGTTTCTCTTCTCTTCATATTCATCTTCAATCTTCAGTTTTCTGGTAATTTCTCTTCCCTTCATATTTATCATCAATCTTCAGTTTTCTGGTAATTTCTCTTCTCTTCATATTTATCTTCAATCTTCAGTTTTCTGGTAATTTCTCTTCATATTCATCTTCAATCGTCAGTTTTCTGGTAGTTTCTCTTCTCTTCATATTCATCTTCAATCTTCAGTCTTTCTGGTAATTTCTCTTCCACCTTTCTGAAATGATGACGCATTTCATCCGTCTCTGGCTATTATCGCCCAAAGGGTTCAGTACAATACATCAACTGGCCAAATCCAAGTTAATATTTTCCATGCTTTGGCTGGTGGATTTGTGCTGCCAGGGAAAAACTAAGCAATACAGTAATATGAGTCAAAACATAAGGAGGGAGAGGTATGATAGATGTAATATACAGAATAACATCCAAACAAATATCTTCATCTGCATTGTTTATTCACTGGCATTTCAGTAAATAAACAAAAATTTGAGACGTGACTTCTGTCAGATCAGAGTTCTACCAATAATATAATGGGATAGTAGGAAGAGCTAGAGAAGTAAAGGAAGAGTAATAGTGAATAATGGAAGGTATTTAGGCATGTGCAGAGGTGTTAGTATGTAGCCCATAGAAATAGAAGGGATAGAAATGCCATTGAACTGCTTAGATGGTCATTCGATTAGTAGACAACAAAATGGCGATTGTTGTTAGTTGTCACGGTGACAACACGCATATCAGTTTAATGCGATCTTTGTAATGGAATGATATACGTAAAAATGGCTGCCGCTCTGACCAGTCTGCTACATTGATGTGGATTGGAATATCCATTCTATCAGTGGCATTTTACACCTAGGCCTTCACTATCTTCCCAAAATGAAAACGCATTATAATAACCTCACAATGACATTCTAGGGCTATAGGTTATTGTCATTCGGCATATAATGCACCCCATATTCATAGTGAAGATAAGTTTATTCCACTCGATAAAGGTTATTTAACACGAGGCTCAACACCTATGAGACTTACAATACACTAAT
>JACXGM010006909.1:13865-31977 GCA_016801145.1 Umbra pygmaea | reverse complement strand
TTCCACTGCATACTGTAACCCCTTTTGCCTCGATCTTGAGGATATCGCAGAGTTAATGCTCCAAAAAAGGTAACTGACACGCACGGTATACCTTTTCCGTTATGGCAATCTGTTGCACTGGTCGGGTGTTTGACCATTTGTTTGTCGGGCGTAGCAACAATAACTAAGGGGGGCGGGGCTCGGCGAAAGGCTAATTACCGTGAGCAAAATTCCCTGAACCACACGGGGGGACCTAGTGAATGACCAGCAGAGAGCTGGGACCAAAGTAACAAAGGCAACCATCAGTAACACACTACGCCGCCAGGGACTCAAATCATGCAGTGCCAGACGTGTCCCCCTGCTTAAGCCAGTACATGTTCAGGCCCATCTGAGGTTTGCTAGAGATCATTTGGATTATCCAGAAGAGGATTGGGAGAATGTCAGATGGTCAGATGAAACCAAAATTGAACTTTTTGATAAAAAACTCAACTATCATGTTTGGAGGAGAAAGAATGCTGAGTTGCATCCAAAGAACACCATGTGGGTGGAAACATCATGCTTTGGGATTGTTCTTCTGCAAAGGGACCAGGATGACTGATCCATGTAAAGGAAATAATGAATGGGGCCATGACTCGTGAGATTTTGAGTGAAAACCTCCTTCCATCAGCAAGGGCATTAAAGATGAAACGTGGCTGGGTCTTTCAGCATGACAATGATCCCAAACATACCGCCCGGGGAACGAAGGAGTGGCTTCGTAAGAAGCATTTCAAGGTCCTGGAGTTGCCTAGCCCCATAGAAAATCTTTGTAGGGAGTTGAAAGTCTGTGTTGCCCAGCGACAGCCCCAAAACGTCACTTCTCTAGAGGAGATCTACATGGAGGAATGGGCCAAAATACCAGCAACAGTGTGTGAAAACCTTGTGAAGACTTACAGAAAACCTTTGACCTCTGACATTGCCAGTAAAGGATTTATAACAAAGTATTGAGATGAACTTTTGTTATTGACCAAATACTTACTTTCCACAATACAACACTTGCTGATTGCCAAGCAGGGAGGTATTGGGTACCATTGTTAACAGTCTTTACTATGACTCAGCAGAGCACAACCGCTCAATCTCAGGTTGGACACTAACCACAAGGTCTTTGAGGTGGTAAAAATGTGAATATAATGTTTTTTTCAATCCTTCCTTTTAACTCAGTCCCAACAGAGTACACTATTAAAGCAACACTCACCTTGTAAAATAAATCTTTGATATTGCCTTTTTCTAAAATTGTGGCCATAAGAGTATTATTGCTAACACGCATGTGTAAATCAGTGTACATACCACCGAAATGATGGCCATCTTGGAAAAAGTCTCAATTTCTAGCCTTAACAGAGTATTTGTGGCATATTTTCTGTATCACTATTTGGAAACAGAGGCAATGAACATAGGACAAGTATGGGAGCCATGTTGTGTGCATCAGTGTACATACCACCAAAATGATGGCCATCTTGGAAAAGGTCTCCATCTTGAATTTTTTATTAGCCATCCAATTTCTAGCCTTAACAGCGTATTTGTGGCATATTTTCTGTATCACTATTTGGAAACAGTCGCAATGAACATAGGACAATTATGACAGCCATCTTGAAAAAAAATGTGTCCCTTCCTCTCTGTGGACTGCACTTTTGCTGTGGTGGAGAGGCTTGTGTACTCCAATGAACCTGAGAGCTATGCCGGTGGGGATTTTATATTCCTTTTATATTAAACTAAGCCGGACAAGTCAAAGGAGAGGAGGCAGATAATGTACATACAATGCACATACCTTTCTCTAAAGAGTCTTCCTTGAAGAGTATTTCTGCCTAACATTATGCTTACATCATCACCATTTGAACAATTGAAATAATTAAAGGAGTGTTCCACAGTAAATCAGTTTCATAGGATAACATTTACAAACTTTACCATAGATGATTTATGTCATATACACGTCTGTTCTTTTTCAATATATCAGAGAAAAGCCGATAGTATATTTCAGTTCCTTTCGCATCCACTGGGGTGCTTCTGTATCCGTCTAAACTTGAGCTACCACAACTCCCAGAAATCCAAGCGAATTTAGTGCCCGTCCCCGTTTTGAACACACCGACACAGAACATGGGCAATTCAACAGCACACCTCTGTACAGCTTGACGCTAGCAAGTCATACATATTTGTTTTTGAAATTGTAGTCTAATTTCTATTCATCATGCCCGTTTGGTGTTCTGTACCTGGTTGCAGAAATTACAAGCAAGCCCAAAAAGAAGGAGTAATCTTTCACACTTTACAATAGGCTATTAGAAGTTAGGGTTTGCAGTTGGCATTTTAGGTCGGAAGATTATGAAAGGGATCTACGTGCTAAGTTAACCGACACTACAGCCCGAAAGCGGCTGAAAAGCGATGCAATCCCATCCATTTTTCTTTATCTAGAAAGAGTAGCCTATATATAGTACATATAGTAATTTACACACTCAGCTAGCTACTAAATACAGCTGGCACACTACACATACAGTACAATAACATTACCACACAGACACAATGTGTGCTCCATTATCAAGGTACAGAAAATAGGTTTAATAAACTTACTCATCTGTTAATTGTCCTCTTGCTACGTCTCTTTCCATGTGTGCTGGAAAACTTCAGTGATTCAGTGATGAATATGCGGTCGTCAGTCATTTTTGGTTCTAGCCTTACAAGTTAAGCTTGTCCACGATTCCCTTTCATTGTAGCAAGTGCTTTTTTCTTCAGTAGACATGGATGGACATATTCCCACAGAAGCACTTAGGCAATTAGAATTTAACAGCGTTTCAACTGCATTATCTGTAGAACATGCTGCCTTGTTGGAGCTGAATATCAAACTTCATTTGTTGTAAACGTTCATCTGTGTACTCGGGCGCAAACATGTATGGTTGGATGTCACTCAGAATGTAAAAGCTTGTTGTTAAATTCCTCATCTCCAAATCCTAGGTTAGTAGCAATTGTGTTACCAGCGACTTTGTTTACGAACTGTTTCACAGAATCCAGAGAACATTCCGGGTAGGCGGGGCTTGGAACAAGGAAGCCAGCATTGTAGTTCTCTACATACGGAAAAAATCATACCACCTCGTCTGTTTAGCATTAAAACGGCTGATCAAAACGTCACAGAAAGACAAGCTATACCTTAAAGAATCAAGGACAACCGAGGCTTTAATGAGTAGGTTTGAAAGCCAGATCAGTATAACAGGTATGCATATTTTTGCGACAGAATACACGCCTACATTCATTTTTCCTATCTCCACAGTCGATTCATACCATAGGGTGACGTCAGGGTATGAAGTTTCCCCGCGAAATTTCAAATCTTGCTCTTACACTAGCCAGGCATGGGTGAAACATATCTCACTGTTCTACAAATGTCTAGGGGAAGCTACTAGCACCTCCAGATAGCTCTAGGGAGAAGTATCCCTTTAATATTCGAGAGGAGCAGTGGCCATCTTTAATTTTGGGGGGACAAACGTTTTCTGCCCTTTAGAGAGTATATGTATCAAATGTTGTCAAATGCTTGGATCACTGTTTGAATTATTGATATAATACGCATTGAATAGCAATGGCTGCCATATAGAATATTTGAGTGGCCAAAGCCTTACATAGTGACCCTTAAAGAGTATCTGTGCCATTTCATGCTTGTATACCAAAGTGAATTGTTTTTTTTACTAATCTGCTGCACTATACTCAGGAAGGCTTTGTTGAAGACTGTGGTTGTCGCATTTTCCTCCCTCCTCAAGGCTGCTTCCAGCTCCCTTGCGTACGCAGCATCTTCTAGGGCCATCGGAAGGTGCTGCTCACGCTAAGCCCAGGTCAGCACCTGCTGCTTCACATCTGACTCCTGCATCTCCCTTGGGACAGCAAGATGCTCCTGCTACCGTTGCCATTTCCTCGTAACTGAGAATTGTAGAATTAAATCAATCTTTGGTGACTAAAGTAAAAGTATTTGTTCAATATGGACAAGCAAGAATAGTCTGTAAAATACATACATAGCAATTACAATTAGCAATAATTCCAAGACTGGTGAATTTTGATGATGAGGATAGACTATTAACTCCATAAAGTGTGGAGGCGCCTATGAATCAGTGTTAGTTTTGGCATGCTTTTAGTTTTTTTAGTCGGCTGTAGGTATGTACAATAACTCTTGTGTGGTTGGACAAGGCAATCTGATTCTGCACATGGGTCTCATTATTAGTCTTTCTTCTTTGTCTTTATGAAACAATTCATATTTACTAATTCAACTGAATGTGTAATTGATCTTGTGCCATATTCGCTGTGTACATTTATTCAAATAAAATTTTACATATCCAAAAAATTCAAATTCCTTAGTTTTTATTAACTTAGTTTTTTTAGGCAGAATTTGACAATGAGGGTGTGATCCTTAAGTAAAGAGACAAGTACTATGGAAAGTGACCATAGATGAACAAAAGCACATTCATCTATCCATAATATATATTTTGTAAATAGCTCAGTAGAGAGCTTGAGACAATACACTTCCCAACCAAAGCATTCTCACACAAGTAAATTACCGCATACAGGTTCTTAATGGTGTACAAAAATCTCAGGCTAAAGATTTTTTGTAATATTTACTCTATGGTGCACTGGAAGTTGACGGTGCCGATGCTGCCACCGGTGCTGGTTCTGGCATTGAGGCTGATGCTGGCCGTGGCGGGGCATCATTTTGTTGGATGATCAAAAAAGAACTACTCTCCTTGCTGATCAAAACTTGACCTGAGTGATTATACAAATGACTGGTCAATTACGCATACAAATACTACACAATACAGCAACAACAACTCAGACAAATATCAAGTAAACAAAAGGGCCAGCAGCAGAAAAGTACAAGCTAAAATTAAATTTGTGTTTCAGCGACACATCATTTTACAGGCATTCATGTAAGTATTATTATTATTAAAAGAGTAATGTAAAAAAAATTACCATCCTTCATCAGGGACTCCATCAAAGCAGTCACAGTGTCGTGGTCGCCCGCCCTCCCATTGTTCGCCAGTCTATGGCCGTATATAGTGTCCATCTTGTCGAACCATTTGCAAGTCTTTCGATTCAAACCACTTCGACCATTTGTGGTCCTTTATGGATGAATAGTCACAATAGTCAAGTTTTTTCAACTTTTCCCAACACTGTTGGAATGATCTTTGGAAGCCATGTGTGCCCATTCATTGGAAGACTTCCTGGTAAACCTTCTAATTTCGAGTTGCCCCATCCAGCTCCCTCTGGATCCTTTCGTCAGCAACCAAACATAGAAATGACTGCACCTCCTCAGTTGACCACAGCATGATTTTGCAAGTTGCCATTGTTCGTTCTTTTCTGTAATTGTTGGTAAAAATTATGTTCAGACAATGGTGGATGAATCCGGATGTTTGGTTGCACACAGGGTTTATGCAGTTATGTAAGTTGTCCCGTGTAAAGCAAATGTGATGCGTGAGTGACGACTCTCTCTTGTCCAATCAACAGTTTTCTGTGTGTTCACGTCACGGTTTTGGTATCGGCTTCGCTCGCTTGGATCCTCGACGGAGCAGGTACCAAAATCTATGTGGTACCAGGTAAATTTGCCCATTGGAAATGCAGAAAGGGTGACTTGTAGAGTAGATTTCAGCTGTTACGTAGCAAAGGAAAGGTGAGTAGAGACAAGGCAAGTAGAGTTGAGCCAGTTCCGGCAATGGAAGAGGGCCATGTGTCTGATCACCTCTCCCTAAATGAAACCCCACCCCATCAAAGTATAGCCAGAACCCCGTACACTCCAGGTTTTGAGGAAGGCAAAATTGGATGCCTTGCTACACTATCTGAGCCTAGAAGTCATTGCTCTATGGGTGATTTGTGGGAAATGTTAAGCACTTGAAGAAACAATGATATAGTATATTTTGCAACTTCACATCAATAAAATAGTTGTATAATTTGGTAATATAAAATTACATTTGTTTATTGCTAAGAATAAAAAAGTAATAACATCAAAACTTTACACTGGTTTTAAACCGGACTCCTACAATAGAAGCAGTGTGTCAAACCAGTTGAGCTATCTAGGCCAGTGGTTCCCAACCCTCCTGGAGGACCACCAGCCATGCCACAGTTTAGCTGTAGCCCTCAAGATTTACTGATTCAAGGCCTTGTTAATTAGTAGACAAGTTGAATCAGGTGTCCTAGCTCAGGGGTAGTTCAAACACAAGGACTGACAGGTGGTCTTCCAGGAGAGGGTTAGGAATCACTGATCTAGGCTATGCAGAACAACCAGTTATTTCATCTTATAAAAGATACACAGTGCTGTAAAGACCCATATAGTTTATTGGATTTTTCAAATATACAGTTGTTAGTATTTGTAAGAAAGTAGTTCCATTGTTACAACTTAACAAGAAATATTACCTTTAACTTTACAGTTTAGTTGTTTAAATGATAGAGAATTCCAAATCAAAATCTAACACAGCTTTGGAAGAATACATGTGCTTACTGCTCATGTGCACACTAATTGTATTTAACGAAGAAAAAAAATGAAGCTTTATTTAATGGTGTGTGGTATACCTGTGTATACTGCTATTTAATGAACACTTCAGAAGAGCGACATCTGTATGTAAAAGCATACTCATTGTCCGGGTGAGATACAATGGTGTAAAGATGAAAGATGGAAGTAGACACAGGGGCAGGCATGTCTATTATATCAGAGAATCTGTACATTAGCACCATCTTCATTTATTGGGAAAACTGGAGGTTAAAGTTCAATGTGGAGATCAAGTGTTACAATTGATGTTACTGGTGTCAAAGGGGCCTACTGTAATGGTCTCCCTTATAGGAACCTTACATTTATTGAAGTTGCTCCCCTGTATGTGCTTTAGATTAATGTTATTGGTGTCAAAGGGGCCTACTGTAATGGTCTCCCTTATAAGAACCTTACATGTATTGAAGTTGCTCCCCTTATGTGATTTAGTTTTGGTTTTTGTCCTGTGTGAATTGTTTATGTTTTGGTTTTACGCTTCTAAATCACAAGACCATGTCACATGGACTTAGTTAACCAATAGATCACAACCAATCTATTCAAGCTGTTTCCAATTTGTGTCATTAGTAATGTATTTAAGTTCAGTTTGAATGTTGTTTGGTGGCGGTCATTGATTCTATGTCAGTTTGTGTGTTATAGTATTTAAGATTATATTGTGTTGTGCCCCATGAGGCAGTATTACATTTGGATATAATGTTTTTGTATTAAAATCTGTTTAATTTTTACTCCTCAAATTTGTATCCGTTCCTCCACTATACCATGGATACTTGTGACACCTACTCTCATGGGGAGAAACTGTATACAGCACCTTAAACTTGATTTGTCAAAAGTGAAACATTTGTCAGACCCAGTTGTGTGAAAAATATGATGAGGTATTTAATGGTACAATGGGTTTAGCAAATGGAGTTAAAGCAAATATCTATCAGAAAAGGCAGTGCCAATGTTCTGTAAGGCAGGACCTGTGCTTTATACACTAAGAGAGGCAGTAGACAAACAGCTAACAGAGCTAGAAAGACAAGTGATTACACCCATAGAATACAGTTAATGGGCAGCACCTATAGTGTGTATTCCCAAGGCAAACAGAGATGTCAGAATCTGTCATGCAGCCGTGGTCGGTGGATCTTAATTGGGGAGGCCGGGCTCGCATTACCGTCCGGACTGGGGGAAACGGAATTGTATCACACAATGAGTTAGATGTGCTACACACCATTCCATTCACTCTAGTCCCGAACATATTGCGAGCCCAGCGTCCCCAATTTAGATTGCTTCACTCCGGTCCCAAATGTAATGCATGCCCTGCATCCCAAATTAAGATCCACCAACCGCGGCTGCTGTCATGACTACAAGGTTACAACTAATGCATGTGTAGAGGTGGATCAGTATCCCTCACCAAAGATGCAGAATTGATTTGCTACATTATCAGGGTAAGATCTTCACACAGTTAGATCTTACACAGGCCTACCAGCAAGTAGAGGTAGAGCAAGAGTCAAAAGCTTTCCTGTCAATCAACACCCGGACAGTATTTTATCAGATTAATTGCCTTATGGGGTATCCAGCGCTCCAGCAATGTTCCAGCGTGTTATGGATCAGGGTTTACAGGGTTTATGTGGAGTGGTGTGTTTTCTGGATCACAATCTCATCACAGGGACATCGTCAGAGGAACATTGACAGAATGTTGAAGCAGTATTAAAGAGACTACTCGAGCGTGGGTTGAAACTAAACAGAGACAAGTGTGCATTTTTTTAGCCAAGTTTCCGTGACTGAAGCCATAGGATAGATGAACAGGGGTTACACTATAGATGAGCGAGTACACAATAATTTTTTTCTTTTTTCAACCAACTAAATTATCTGTGTCTGTACTCGGAATGGGAGTGGCCTACATGGGAAGTGGGCGGAGCAAACCAGAAGTTTATAATTTAAGCCTGATATTCACATGGGTTGCTATATTAAAGCTGCATTGTGTAAGAATTGCTCCCATCTAGTGGTGAAAGTGTATATGACAAGCAACTGAATAGTGTTCTAGCCCATCCGGTTATTTAGCCCGCAACACAAACTCAGATTTTTGTTTTATCTTTCAAAACAATAGCGCTCATTTTAATTAATTGAAATAATGCTGGCAGTCGTGAGTAATCTCCCTCTGGCATTCGTCACGGGGCCACTAGTGTAAAAGCACGAAAGGCAGAGCTTGAATTTCCAGGTAACACCCCTTGTCCCAAAAGTATTGATTCCTCAGGCTGACAGACGAGTAAAGGTGAAGCATTTAAATGCAAGTTTCTAGTTTCTGTCATCATTGCGAGGCTACATTAATTATTCATCACCACCACAAAGGAGAATTGTATCAGAAAATGGCTGAAATAGGGGCTCTGTGTGGCATTGTGGGATAAGTTGCTGCTTGGTAGGACATCTACCTTATAGTGGCCTAATACTTCCTTGCATTTACTGACAAAAGGCTATCATGTTGAGTAAGCACTAAGATAATAATCAGACAGCCCGGCGACATGTGCTTGAAGGATGTGATATGAGTGCCCTCAACCATCATGCATCTGCTGAGAAGTAGTTGAATATGCCAAACCCTGGCCACCGAAACATATTTGTCCTGTGAAGCAGGGACTTATCCCTCTATGCCATGTCAAGCCCTTGTAGAAAGAGATTAGCATGATCAGTACCTGAAAAGGGAAAAGAGCCACTGGCGGTAGATAGTTAAATATGACGATGCACAGGACTGACTTCACCAGTTTAAAGGCTTTCTTCTTCATGGGGTGCATGCTGTCCTTTCTGCTGCCTCTGGACCTCTTTAATGACATCAGAATTGCCCCATTACACAGCAACATCCAAGAGAATGTTGCTAAGATCTCGCCTGTAAACACCTGTAGGGCACCAAACAAAGACATTTTAGGGAAAAAAATAAGACTTAATTTCAGTGTCTGTTTTCAATGTTTTGTCACAGTAATTTCTTTTTACTATAAATCATTTCTGAGAGGGGTTTCATTAATTTATATTGATGAAACACATTCATTGACCTTTCCTTTAGAGACTACTGCAAACTACTGATGGAATAAAATCATAACTTGTGGGGGACTATTGGTGAGGGGACATTGACCTTCACATTATCATAGATTAATAGTAAATACATTGATTACTGAAAAGTAATGAAATCAGGAAAGTTGGACAATAAAATATGTTATATGAAAACAGACGAGCTACTGTAGCTCAAAAGCTAATATTGGTTCTGGTAGAAAGGTATCAGAAAACACAGTGCATTGCAGTTTGTTGTGTATGGTGCTGCGTAGCCATAGACCAGTCAGGGTGCACGTGCTGAACCCTGTCCACCACCAAAAGTGCCTACAATGAACATGTGAGCATCAGAACTGGAACACAGAGCAATGTAAGAAGGAAGCCTAAAGGGTATACCATGAAGCAGGATTTGGAGTTAGCGAAGTGTCAAGGCAATGGTTCACCTGGCACTGGGTTACATCTCCATGGTAACTTATGCTGCCAAACTAACCTGCTCCGGAGCAGGTTATAGTCGAGATAACAGATCAACCCAAATAAATGTACAGCCTATTGAACAATACAGGTTGCCATTCTTGGAAGATTGCGGAGCTCGGTGCACGGAAAGTGAGAGGGTACCTAAGAGAAGCAAGAATATTCAGAGAAAGACAAAACCCATTGGCTTTCTCTGATTAGTATCTTTAAGAAATATATAGATTCACAGCAGTGGCACTAATGTATCTTGTCATCTTCTCGAGTTGCATGTTGCCAGTGCTACACAGTTGTGTGCTTATAGTTCCACAGACTGTATGCATAGCATTGCGTTTGTTTGCTACAGGATGTTTATTGCTGTGAGAAGACCGCTTAACACTGCCAGGGTTGCAACTGACAGAATATGGCAAAAAGTGTCTTAGTATCACCAATCTTTTTATCATCTAATTATTAATGGAATACACAATTGTAGTTATAATCAGATATAGTTGTACCTTAATGACAGGTCAGTGATATCGATGAGCCTTGTAAACAATGATCTACGGGTGGATATGAGTTAACTGAGTTAACTTACCTCTTGCATAGCTAGGGATCTGTGCTAACAGCATGAGCCTTTGCTAGGCTAGAGTAACTCTCTGGACCCAACGCTGAAATCTCGAAGCTCTGCATTGTCAGCGTGCGTACCGTCAGTTCCGTGACTTTGGACTCCTTACATCTCACCATCCAGAACATTCATGGCTAACTAGTTACTTCCATTGGGTAATCCCATTGTTAGCTGAGCTAACAACAACACTGCTAGCTAAAAGCATAGCTAGCTAACAACACAGCACTGAGCTCGCCATACCTTCCCCCTAACAACCTACTCCAAGGGATTCCTCTGCCAATGTCCCAGAGTTATGCTCTTCGATGCGACCTGTCTTTGGTACTGCGGGCTGCCCATCCAATGCCCGCTCAACTGCTGTTGCCTGGCCCACTAGCTGTAACGAGGTTTCATAATTGTGAATGGGGAGATCCATGTTTTGAGACAGCAAGTGCATAGCCTTACGTTATCATCAATTTAGTTTGCAAAGTTTATTCTAGTTTGCAATGTATAAGTGTAAGGTTTTGCGCGCATCTTTTTGTTAGTCTAGGCATTTTATCAGGAACAGACAACAGGTGGAAATTATAGGCAATTAGCAAGACACCCCCAATAAAGGAGTGGTTCTGCAGGTGTTTTGGTCACTTTTGAATGCTGGCGGTGCTTTCACTCTAGTGGTAGCATGAGACGGAATCTACAATCCACACAAGTGGCTCAGGTAGTGCAGCTCATCCAGGATGGCAAATCAATGCGAGCTGTGGGAAGAAGGTTTGCTGTGTCTGTCAGTCTGGTGTCCAGAGCATGGAGGCGCAACCAGGAGACAGGCCAGTACATCCGGAGACATGGTGGAGGCCGTAGGAGGCAACAATCCAGCAGCAGGACCGCTACCTCTGCCTTTGTGGAAGGAGGAGCAGGACGAGCACTGCCATAGCCCTGCAAAATGACCTCCAGCAGGCCACAAATGGGCATGTGTCCACTCAAATGGTCAGAAACAGACTCCATGAGGGTGGTATAAGGGCCCGACGTCCACAGGTAGGGGTTGTGCTTACAGCCCAACACCCTGCAGGACGTTTGGCATTTGCCAGAGAACACCAAGATTGGCAAATTTGCCACTGGCGCCCTGTGGTCTTCACAGATGAAAGCAGATTCGCACTGAGCACATACCAGACGTGACAGTCTAGAGATGCCGTGGACAATGTTCTGCTGCCTGCAACATCCTCCAGCATGACCGGTTTGGTGGTGGATCAGTAATGGTGGGGGGTGGCATTTCTTTGGGGGGCCGCACAGCCCTCCATATGCTTGCCAGAGGTAGCCTGCCAAGATGAGATCCCCAGACCCCTTGTGAGACCATACGCTGGTGCCGTTCCCCAGACCTGAATCCGATTGAGCACATCTGGGACATCATGTCTTGTTCCATCCACCAACGCCACGTTGCACCACAGACTGTCCAGGAGTTGGCGGATGCTTTAGTCCAGGTCTGGGAGGACATCCCTTAGGAGACCATCCGCCACCTCATCAGCAGGACGCCCAGGGGTTGTAGGGAGGTCATATGGGGACGTGGAGGCCACACACACTACTGAGCCTTATTTTGACTTATTTTAAGGACATAACATCAATGTTGGATCAGCCTGTAGTGTGGTTTTCCACTTTGATTTTGAGTGTGACTCCATATCCAGACCTCCATGTGTTGATAAATTTGATTTCCATTGATCATTTTTTTGCAATTTTGTTGTCAGCACATTCAACTTTGTAAAGACGAAAGTATTTCATACATTTAGTTCATTCATTCAGATCTAGGATGTGTTATCGTAGTGTTCCCTTTTTTTTTTAGCAGTGTATATTGGTAAGTCATTCCACAGTAATGGGGCTTTATAAGAAAAAGCTCTACTGCCAGCTTTGTGTTTAAAAATTCTAGGTACAATAGGGAGGCCTGCATCATGTGACCGTAGCGTACAAATATGTACAGCACAACCAAACCAGAGAGAGAATCAGTTGCAAGACCATATAATGTGTGTAGGTTAATAGCAAGACCTTAAAATCTGCCCTAGTTTATACTGGCATTCAGTGTAGAAAGGCTAGCATTGGGGTGATGTGATCAAACATTTTTGTTCTACTTTATTTTTTAACAGATGCTTTCAGCAAAATTGAAGTTTGTTTAGTGAATCAGGGTAGCCAAAGAGAGGTGCATTTCAATATTCTATAATCTAAAAGTAACTACCGTGTTTATTAGTTTCGCAGCATCATTACTTGTTCGAAAGTTTCTGATTTTAGCGATGTTCCAGAGATTAAAAAAGGCTGTTCTTAAAATATATTCATCAAAGGAGAGATTGGAGTCCTGAATAACACTAAAGTCCCTTGTAAATTTTTCAAGTTCAAGTTCATTGTGAACAGTAAATCCCATTGGCCCTCATTTATGAAATGTGCGTATGACCTAAAACAGGGGTAGGACGGACGTACCCCGATTCCTACGCAAAGCAAGGGATATATCAATTTGAACGTGAACGTAGGTTGCGATGAAATCTAACGTCTGGTTTGACCTCGTGTACGCAAAGTTCTCCAGTGTGACTAGCGTTGTTCATGGTATAACCCTATATTGCAGTTACATTTCAGAATTACAAATTAATTGTATACAGCACATTGCTATAGGGGACAGGTCTGGTATATCACAACCAACAATAGTTGAAGTATGCCAGCAATTTTGGCGGCTATGAAGTCCCTTTCTGGTATATTCAATTTCCATATGATGATGCCCAGCAAACTATGATTAAAAGACAAATGTATGAGATTGCTGGGTTTCCAAATGTGATTTGGTAGATTTATTGTACTGTGTCTGTAGCCACCATCCATGAACGTTTACACATTTATCAATCGCAAATATTTTAATTCAACAACGTTCAGGTCACGTATGTGATGCCAGGATGTTTGTTCTGAATATGGTAGCCCGGTGGCTGGGTGGGATAAGCGACTCTAATATTTTAAAACTTCAGCGTTGGAACAAGACTACAGGAGGGTGCACTGCATGGCTGGAGTCATCTCCTTGGTGAGTTATGCCCTCGTACAATTATTATTGTTCTACATAGTTCTTTGGTGAAATGGTTGGATGTGATTCCTCTAGGTGACAAAGGTTATGCCCTGACTGAGTACCTTATAACACCGCTTGCAAATCCCCAAACAAGCAGGAGCGCAGGTTCAACAGTGCGTACACACGCACACGAACCACAGTGGAGAGCTGTATATGTTTGCTCAAGGGCAGGTGGCTCTGTCTTGGGTAAGCAGGGTGGGGACTCCTATCCACACCAGAGCAGGCCTGCAACATAATTATGGCATGCAGGGTTCTCCACGATATTGCGCTGGAGAACGGTGCCAATCAATGAAGATCAGTGACCACAACAGCCAACATTGGGGGCTCTACGAAGAAGACATGATCTTATTCTGCACTTCTAATAAAGTAAGTGGTATCTTGGGTAAGAAAGCTACTTAACTACTTAGGGAGCACACTACCGCCGCCGGTAGATTTCTGCCCCCCACCACCCCCAAAAACTGTTTCACAAGTCCAAACAATCACAGTTCACAAGTCCTATTTCTAGGTTATATCTTGAATTAACCTGTTCTCATTTTGGGTGAGTCTTGTGAATTCTAGCAGGTCAGTGTAAAGATAGTAAACACCTGCTGCATTGTGGAACATCACATTTATGCGGTTACCTTTAAAAGTAGCTAAAGGAACGTGGTCAGAACCATTCTTGTTAAGCAAAAAGGTTCTGAATTCGACTGGCTTACCACTCTTTTCACATGCACGTTCCTGTACCGCTTTACATACAGTTCGGATAAGACTTACTGTACCACTCTCCCCACTATATGAGTGTGTGGGATCCAGCTTGGCACTACCAACCTTGTCCTGTTGGAAAATAAGGGATTCCCACATGGCTAATGTTGTGCCTGCCTGATGTGCCAGCCCATCAATGACATGCATAATGCAAAATAGCTCATTGACCAAAGAAAGCCTAGCCTTTTCTGAATCATCTAGGTCATTGAACCCATCTACAATATCTGGCAATACATTTGACCGGAACCTGGATAAAATCTCGTTGAATTTCTTCTCTACACTTGCTCTGTCACCCATTAGGTTTGTTATTTTAATGAATATATCTTTAAAATGATGATTGTCTTGCTGCTACTTTTGACTACATCATGTACCATATCAACAATGGTATCAAATGTGCATTGTGCTGAACCTGAAGCCTGTTCTCTTAAACCTAAATGTAGTCTACTACCATCCTTAAAACAAATTCCCGCTTATCCAAATTTATGGCCCAGCTTGCTGGTAGTCAAAGTCAAAGTCAAAGTGGTTTATTTATCATATGCATTGAATAACATACATCATCCTATGCAGAGAAATTCTTTTTTGGTACCATCAGTAGTAAGTGTTACCTCACTTTCATGAATCATCCTATCTTGTATTTGCTGCAATGACACCTGTCTGGCCTCCAGTGTAATATTTTTACATGTGGATACACTAGGTAGCCTATCAATTTGCATCCCTGCCATATTTCTCACTACACAATTTATTACTTGAGGAGCTTTGTTACTACTAACTCCTAAAGCAGAAGTCAACTCCATTACTGTCTGTCTATTGCTGTCACTAAAAACACGACCATCTACTGTGGGGATACACTGAACTGTTTCTGCTGTACTATGTTGAGATTGCAATTCCTTTTCCTTTCTCTTTCTATACCTAAGTTGGTTGACAGTTCTTTCTTTTCCATGCTTAATATTTGCTATTTTTAATTGCAGCTCTTCTACATTTCTATCCAACTGTAGATTAAGTTGCTCTAATTTTTGGTTCTCTTTTTCCTTCTCCTGTATTTTAGATTTCAGTAAATCTATTTTACAGTCTTTTCGTTTGCTGCGTTTATTTGAATTACGAACGGTGTCTCGCATGTTTTGATATTTTACTGTGAGCGAATCAATATCTTTTTTAGTCTGCTCTAGTGCATGCTCCTTTTCACGTTGAACTTTAAGGCTCGAAAATTGCACCTGAAGTGTGGAGATGTGTGCATCTAAAATGCGTTGACTTTCTACTGTTTGATGGTAATTAGTGAACTCGTTGCTTAGCCCAATAACTATTTCATTTACATTTACTAAACCATCTAATTCATCCGAACACGGAGAGAGGGCGCGAGCGCTAGCAGCACCTCCTATTGTCAATTCAGGCATTTTGACGATGAGCGGAATTACAAAGGTTGCGTGCATGAATTTTTCTTGGTCTACTAAACAAATTAATTGATTATGTGCAAAAACACGCTTTGCTTTATCATACACTCAACCGATTGTAGTGGGATGGTCATTGAAATCGAAATTATTAGTTAAAATGTTGTACATTACATTGGCCGTCGACGCAGCACATTTACGAGCAATTGTCATGATTTCAATAATTATGCCGTTTGATAATGATTCTAATGATAATTTGGGCGACCTACTATCACCATTAATGTCAACATTTACCCCTAATTGCACGCAATATTTGAGTTGTTGCTCCCCCTCACCTGTTGTCATAAAGTTTGCAGCCACGTTTGCATAATCAGACATTCTTCTCGGATAGCAGTCTGGAAAAGGTCAGAAAATGGCTTCACCCCAATTATATTTTTCAAGAGACCGAGGGTGTGTCCAAAGAAAAAGCGCGAGCAGGATTTTTTTTTCTCCCATCGTCCTGAATCAGGGAGTAAAGAAGCCATGTAATGTACTGCCATCTCCTGGAAATATATAGTAGTACATACATGTATGGTAAATGCTAATACGAATTGCCATTTAGCTTCAATGCTATCTATAATTAGTGTAAAAAATAATTAAAAATACAAATTAATTTGGAAAAATGCTGTCATCGTTTCCCATTGTTTCTCTATGGGAAAAAGATGCACGTGCGTACACTGATCTCTTTTTCTGTAAATATCTAAAATGTATATTTTTTTATTTTTTCAAGTTAGACGTCATTTTACTCAGCTAAACCTTCCCTTTAAATGTATATAGGTCGGCCCAGTACGAGCAGCTGTCATCATATGTTATTCACGGATATGTTTTTTTCTAAGGTCCTCCCATTCATTCTCTATGGAGAATCATGCCTGTATGTTTTGACAAATATCTCAAAATGTATATTTCACAATTTTTTCAAGTGGGTCATCATTTTAATATAGACAACCAACTATTTTAAATGCAATACGTCGAATGCGTTCGTTTTGCTTTTTTAAAACCTTATGACTAAAACTAATATTTCATTTTGATTTATTTTATATCTCCACGTTACCCAGAAGTCAGCGCAATTGACACCATAGAGGAGCTGATGTTTACTTCCTACTACAGTTGTAATTTTTCGGTTTCAACTTAAAAGCAGATTGTAGGAGTTAAATGAAAAAGTACACTTTTGTTGGTGCCATTTTAGGCAAATAGAATTGTAAGCTTAATTCACAGCAAAACAGGCTGTTCGAAAGTTCTATTCAATTCATTTGCTATGGCCTCGCGCTCGCGTTCTAGCTCACGCAGCGTTCGATGGCCATTTTACTGCTCAGGGTGAATTTAAAGGCGTTCTATTGTCCAGCCTAATAATGTGACGTAAACAGCCAGTACCAAAAGCTGTTAGCTTGTTTACTCAACTAGCCATTTTGTACTTGAACGTAAATCGAATGGCAAAAGGAAAACACGGCTAGCACCCTCATTTTTTAGGTTATATATACAAGTCTTATATCTCCTTAAAGCTTAGAATGTTGGGGTTCTAGCAGAAATCTCGGTTTTAGTGTAGGTGTAAAATTCACAACGTTATGGCGGCTAATTCAAACTACACATACGGCAAACAGATGAGTTTTTTTTCTTCAAAAAAAAAATGAAATGCCAACTAGAAACACAACTTCCATGCTCATTTTTTAGGATATATATAAAGGTCTTATATGTTCTTAAAGCTTAGAATCTTGGGATTCCAGCAAATATCTCGGTTTTAGTGTAGCTATAAAATTCACAACGTTAGAGTACTTAATGTCAGGTACGCGTCTTGAAAACAATTACATTTTACTTAGGAAATACAGGTTAGCAGATTTCACTTATGTTAAGCTTTTAGTACAAAATATTTTACTTACGGTCATAAAATCCTTCTTTTTGGTCATCAAAGGATCCCAGTAATGACTTAAACCATAGTTTTCAAAGGTAAAATCCATCTTGAATGTAAAAATTGCATTTTCTTCCCGGAGTTTTAAATCTACTCATAAATAAATGAAAAAACTAGTGTATTTTCCCTGCACTTCTGAACAAAAGACGGATGTGAAAAGTTTTCAAAAGCTTAGCAATTTCGACAAAGACATCATCCTTATGAAACAGAGATCTTAAAAATGTGCAAGATTAACAATTTTAACCGAAGACTGACAGAGATAATTTAGCAAAGAAATGTTTTGTTCGTCTCAGGACCCGGATGTAAACGTCATCACGGTGCATTTTTTCTAAAAATATAGTTTCACAAACAAAGCCATAGCTCATTGGCTGTTTACTCAATCACTACAAAA
>JACXGM010006908.1:6001-22948 GCA_016801145.1 Umbra pygmaea | reverse complement strand
GCATGCAGGGTTGCATACTTCGAAAATCCCCCGGAAATAGTAGACCATCCGGGGACTGCTGACATACTATTTTCGCGTACTATGGTTTGGGACATACTAATCGTAGTCTGGCATACTATTTAGTATGCATACTTTGCGTATTGAGACGCAGCCTAAGTCTTGTATTAGGAAATTATATAAAATCCAGTTTTAAGCTATTAGACAACAGGATCTATGAGTAATATAACATCTCTAAAGATATTGGCTGCTTCCTTAACATAGCTTGGTTTTTGTACCCATAGTAATACTGGAGTCTCTTGATCTCTTTCTCTGGAAAATATGGCCTGACACATTGAACAGTGAGGATTTCCTTTACCATACTTTGCCCCCTCCCTGCTTCCCACACCAACTGAGAGAGTGAGGGATTGAGAGAGGGAGGAAGGAATAAAAGAGAATAGGGAAGAGGTTGGAGGATGTGACCTGGATCTGACACTTGGAGCGTGTGTGTATGCATGTAAACAGTTGTAGAAACATGACTTGCTTCGTTCTTCTCTCCTCCCACTGCTGCATACTGATCTACTATTGGAGACTGATGAGAGGTGGATGGGCTGGGCTCAGCTCTAACACTGATCAAGTTTTGGGGCTTGGGCTGACCAGGCGTAGGCCTATTTCCATTTGTGTTTTTCTATTTTTCTTATGAATGGTCATCGCTTTGATAGTAAAACTAGGAAGTAAATAGATTTGTGGTCAATTTTAGGGTTAGAGTTTGGCCTAGTATTAGGTTTTAGTTTAGGGGTTTGTTCAGGGTTAGGGAAATCACAAAACTACCTGTGTGTGTGCAGGTGGACTGGACTGGATGAGGCCACTAAGAAATGTTAAGGAGATTTGACATTGCAAGTGGTCCTGGCTTCTCTGCAGCATTCTATGAATTTTCAGAATGGAGGGAGCTTTAATGAAACAAGCTCTGTTGTGAATCCTGAAGCACCGTAGGGAATGGAGTTTCAGTTTGAGACTGGGTTTGCATGGTAAAGATTGTAAGAAAGGTCCCTGTGTATTTTGAGCTGAATAGAACAACCTGACACGGGTGAGAGATATGGAACAACATAGACTATCACATAACAGAGAAAAAGAAAGATATCCACATATTAGTGGGTTGGGCATTGTTTCAGAATATTTTTTTGGTGGTATGACAACAGGAAACTGAGGGTTACACAGGCAGATGAGATAGTAGAAGTAAGAACCAGGGATTGAACCCCAATCCCCATTGAGAAACTGCATTTGACTTGAGCCCAGGAGCGTTGGCACTGTACCATTATGCAATGGGTTTTTGTATTTTTTCCTTTCTGAGAATAAGCTGGAAAATAAGAGCAAGTAAGGGAGTGAAGAGGGAGCCCACTGAGCAATGGACATTAAAAAATGTTCAAAAGATGTCTTCCTCTTTTAAAAGATTTTGAATAGAATTTGAAGACCTCTTTCTCATTGTTTTTCTCAGTGTGAGGGATTTTAGTTGGAGAGAAGTGGTAGAGATCAGAGCTGTAAAGGTGCTAGCTGCAGGCCCCAGTAAGGGGACCTGACCACAAGAGCCACTCAGCCTGTCTGAACCACTTTGGTAGCTGGCCAGGCAGAAAGCTTGCTGTATGGACATTTTGATATTTCAGTTTTTCAGTCTCCTTTCTCATTTTGCTCTTTTTCCAGTTTTTTTCTCCCTTCACCTCATTTAACCCCTACCACTCCCCCCGACTTTTACATCTTACTTAGTTTTTTTTTCTGGATTTAAATGTGCATTGTTTCCCAGTCATAGCATTGACGATGCACTGTTTTACAATATCACAACAGTTCTTATCGATCGCAAATTAACAGGCCATGGAAATAAACTGAGTGATCAGTTTCTCTTTCTCTCGCTCATCTTTCACAAGCAGGACATGGGAGATCGGAGCATACAAAGATTTCTCTTGCATCTTTATTTTACGTGATGGCAGGTGATAGTATGATTAATCAGATATTATTTAGCAACCCATGACCTATTATTTACAAAATAAAAATAAGAAAGCATAATTTTAAACCGTAGTCCGGAAGCTACTAATGAATGAAGCCACCTGTATTCAGTGATTACAAAGCGAGTTATATTGTCTGTGTACAATAGGTTGTGAAAAGGCTTTTAACTGGCATCTCCCCTAATGGCTTTTATTAATTTAAGTTTAAAGGTGCTATTTGTCAAATTTCATGCCATAACAACTTTTTTGAATGACCAGGTTACAAATGCAGTAAAATTTTTATTTCTGGATATTTTAAAATGTACATGTAATAATGATTCTGTATGATTTTCAGGGTATTTGTACACAAAGTACATCCTAAAATGGAAAATGTATGTCAAAGATGGCCCTACGCATGCCCATCGACAAACACTGTGGAAGTACAACTACATTGCAGTTCCTGTTCAAATGGTAAAATAAGCACAGCATAGTGTCCCACCTAAATAGCTTTTTCTGATTTTCCTAATATCAAGAAAGGCAGCTTGTACAGCTTTTGTGAACTGATCACTGAAAGAGAAAGTATTTCTGTTTTCATTGTGTGAAATTCTACACAGTGCACCTTTAACGCATTTAGCAGTTCCAAAGAGTTGTACTGTAGTGCATACATTTTCATATCCTTTTGCCTTGTATATCGCAGCACATTTTGTCAGTGTGAGGTGGAAAGGCTGATAATTGGCACCTAGCAAGTGGTACCTTATTTCCTGTGTAATATATTTGTACTGCTCTCAGAATTTGTATAATGGAAGCCTCTACAGAGTAGGCACCACTGACTGCACTTCTTACCCAACTATTCGGGGGTACGCTGATGGAATCTACATTTTCCACCCAAACTTTCGAGTCATCAAGACTGCTCATGCGAGGTATTGGTCAGCATTAATAACATTCTTGAATGAGCCAGCTACTCCCTGAGCACTGGGTGAAGCATGAAAACGATCAAACCTAAACTTTACTTAATGACAATGCAGTTTGCATACAGCTTCATACATTATCTGGCTTGTGTTGACCATACAAATGTCATGAATATACAGAAAACATATCCAACACTTTGGAAAAGCACACGGCCCCACGTCACAGCAGGAGACTGTAGTGGGACTCCCAGAGGAGGGCTCTTGTCTGTACCAGGGCCCCTGCCTGATGTGTACTGATGCAGAAAACAGGCAGGCCCACTTGATTCACGCCTGGTTCCACAGAGGAAAAGGTCATGAATAACATTTAATACAATCTCTTTCAGGTCAACGCTTATCCGACCGTCCGGCAAATGACAGCAAGTGGCATTCCAGGTCAGCTATGCTGGTGCCACTTAGGAAGTTTAGAAGCGTAAAATTTGCATGAATTACTGGTTGTAATTATTTTTATTTGACAGCAATTGCTAAAGGAATTGGTGTGGTACGGCTTGTTTTCTATGACCAAAATAAGGAAATGCATTGATTGCCAATCCCTGATGTGATTAATTAGACTTACAGTATCTCACAAGTGAGTACACCCCTCACATTTTTGTAAATATTTGATGATAACTTTTCATGTGACAACACTGAAGAAATGATACTTTGCTACAATGTAAAGTATGGTAGTGAGTACGGGTGGCACGGTTCACAAAACCAACTGTTTAGTTCTTATCAGGTTTTAGGGTCACGGTTTTCGGTTCTGTACTGTTTTTGTTGTAATTTTTTCTTTTAATCTTAACACTGTCTTAATAGTTATATCATATAATCAATCATGCACAAACGGAATTTGAAATATAACAGAATAACCCTTGAAATCAAACTTCCAACTTCAGTGTAGATCTTCAATAAATACACGTGATGTGACCTTGCAGCACTCCACACTCCACCGTTGAGGAGCAATCGGCTCAACTCAAAATCTGACAACCTTAACTGACCTTTTTCGATCTGAAATGAAGACAGATTTAGCAACTGTATGGCCTATTTCTTGCGTAATATGTTTTCAGAAACACGTTTTGGTGGACTATTTTGTAAGATATGACATTGTATTCAGAACACCATTAGTCTGTTTTGAAATTCGTCATTTGTCATGCTCATCCCGCTTGTCATTTCTGGTAAGTATTTCAAAATGGGGTTTTAAAGTGTTCACAATGGCAGTAAGTGGTTTGTGCACATTAGCAGTGTACCGACGAACCGTGCAACGCACACACGCACCAAACCGAGAAAAGTGAACCGAACGGTTCAGATGTTTTTTCATGAACCGTGCCACCCCTAGAAGTGAGTGTACAGCATGTATAACAGTGTATATCCGTCTTGGAGGTGTGTTTGGGATTGATATCATGTTGGAATACTGCCCTGAAGGGAGGAGATCATGCTCTGCTTCAGTATGTCACAGTACATGTTAGCACTCATTGTTCCCTCAATGAACTGTAGCTCCCCAGTGCCGGCAGCACTCATGCTCAGTCCCAGACCCTGACACTCCCACCAACCTGCTTGACTGTAGGCAAGACACACCTGTCTTTGTGTTCTCCTTGCCTGGATGCCGCCACACACGCTTGACACCATCTGAACCAAATAAATTGATCTTGGTCTCATCAGACCACAGGACATGGATCCAGTAATCCATTTCCTTAGTCAGCTCGTTTTCAGCAAACTTCAGGCTTTCTTGTGCATCGTCTTTCAGGCATGCAAACTCCTCAACCTTTTGGTGAAATTCACCTTTTTGAAACTGAAATGGGTCACCTATGTGATTCGTGCAGATCCGAGGAGAAAATATTTGTGGGGGGGTCGTAGCCAACACAGCATTTTACCCGTGCTTTGCAACTTTTCTACTGGCTCTGGAGCCAATCATTACTCCTAATGCCTAAACCTCACAGCCAATCAGAGGCAGAGTGGGGAGAGTTTTTTTTCAAAGTCTACAACACTGAGCAGTCCGTCAGCAACTGATGATTGGATTTGTGTGCCGGAGAGGATGGTCGCATGGCCAATGGCTCTGTTCACTCTGCAGGTTTTGGCTTATTACTGTTTTGTTAGTTTTTCCAGATCACTGCTCAGTATATAGCGTATTATTATTATTATTATTATTATTACTATTATTATTAATATTTTATTATTATTAAGTTTTAAAATTTCTTTATATTGTTGTTTTCTTTTTAAGCCCACTGCGTAGATGTGTTGAGCCATGTCCAAAGAATTACTCTGCATGGGATGATGTGATGTTATTCGATGCATATGATAAATAAACAACTTTGACTTTGATGTCTATTGGATGTGTGTTAGGTTGAAGTCGACCGATTATGAGTTTTCAAGGCTGATACCGATTAACAATTATTGGAAGACCAAAAAAGCCAATACCAATTAATCAACCGATTTATTATGATTATTTTGGGGGGAAATATTGACATTATACAACATTACTCAAAAAACAAACTTTTAAAATAACTTCTTAATATAATGCACTAAATTGTTTCTAATCTCAAATATATCAAAATATTTAAATTTGTTCAAACAAAATGCCAAAGAAATGGCAAAACACATAGTAGACAGTACGATTTGTATTTGATACAAAACAGATTTAATAGGCGAAGTTGTAAAACAAACCCCTTGGGTTTTGCCTTAAACATTTAGTCTGTGCATTTTGATAGTTGTCCTTTTATTAACCAATCGGATTTGTTGCTGCACGATGGGAGTACAGAAATCCGATGTAATTTCCAGAAGCACTTGATAAATATATCTGGTTTCAAAATCAATACACGAATACGACATAGAGTATAAATATAACAAAAGCAGTAACTGAGAAACATGGGATTTCATCTTTAAATACAGAATTATTCTCTTGTGCAAGGCCTGATGTTCTCTCATTTTGCAACCGTCTGACTCAACATCAGAAATGGGCTACTTTGAAATCCATGTTTGAGAACACTAGCGAAGTATATTACCTGCATGAATGCCTTTAAATGTGAAAGTTAAAAAACCTGTCTTCTGTGTATCGTTTTTAATAGGCATCGTATTTTGACAAGTTATATGTGCACAATGACTGTGCATTGTCGAATGGACAAAATAATTAAACCAGCACTCGTTTGGTGCCTGTTTTGATCTACTGTTGGCTAATCTGATGATTAATTATGAATCCCCCTTATTCATCATATGTAACGCAATATAGCTAGTAAACCATTGTGTGGCAGCTTTTTTGAACGGGTCGTTTTTCCCTGAAAGCCTCAAAGAAAACAGAACGGATAAATGTTTTGGTTGATAAAGAAAATTGGGAAAACTTCTGTCGGAACGAAAGCAGTGAACCTCTACCCACTATTCTAGACTAATATTAACCATGTGAAGCTAACAAGTGATTATATGCGACTGATTTTAATTGATCCCCTTTCATGCTAGCTACAAACTTGGCTTCTATGCAATCACAATTTCCTCCAGACTAGCTCACGACAGATGGGCTGGCTGCACAAAGTTTCCACGTGATTTGCTGTCTAATTGTAACACTAGAGGAAGTAGTTTCTCTCCAAAAAAAGTATTGGCTATTATCGGCGAGATTAATAATTATTTTTAAAACTCAATTGGCCATAATTTAGCCGACCTCTACTTACTAATTTACATTGTAGCAAAGTGTCATTTCTTCAGTGTTGTCACATGAAATGTTATAATGTAATATTTACAGAAAGGTGAGGGGTGTACTCACTTTTGTGAGATACTGTAGGTGTGTTTGGTGCAGTTGAGTGTGCAAACCCAAGGGGGGGACACATTTTCTCCACAGAGTAAGGCCACTGCTCTAATAAAATAAGCACTGTTCTTTCTACAATGCTATGTGCAATGGCCTTCACCAGGGCTTGACATTAACTTTATTGGCCAGTTAAGTAAGTCAATTTTTTTACTTGTCCGATAGCAAAAACTACTTGTCCGAAGCAGACTTTGTTATTTTTTATTAACATGCATGTCTGTATTTCTAGGAAACAAGCAATAGGCCTAAATTTCTCCTGTGCCATGTTGAAACCAGGGAATGTAAGGTGAAAAAGTACATTTTAATTTGTTACTTGTATTCAGGGAGGGATTTGGCCAGGGCATTAAGGCCATCTAGGAAAAAATAGCCAAATCAATTGTACTTAAAAGCAGCAATTCAATTCAATGTGAAGTGCCATCACATTTACAACAGGGCCTCAAACTAACATTTTGGTCACACTCTGGCAAGTACTACTATAGTCACTGTTTGATTATTTAGCCATAATTGATATATGCCCAGTTTGATATAACATGGTATACTGCTGCATATTTTTTACTTCTATGACTGAAACATTAGATTACCATGGTAACAGAGTCCGCAGAATATATCTGTCACTTGCTATCTTCAATCCAATTTATTTTTCTACAAGCAGTTGCAGTTCAAACTTGTAACCAAACTGGGAAATGAAGCCACTGTGAATAGCATCTTCTACATGGCTTCAATGCATCAAATTCATTATTAATTTGTCTTAATTAATATAGGCAAATTACAATATGGACATGTTGTTAAGACAAGTCTGTGAGACGAATGATTTTCAGATGATTGACAAATTGTGCTAATCAGTGTATTGGATGTCCAACTACTCCTTTTTAGTTGGCTACTTTTAGACGTCCATCAGTAGGTAGTTTCACACTTGAGAGGTGTAAAATGTTATTGTTGTAACCTATTCCACAATATTTGTTTAATCAGCATTTAATTCTCGATTTGTAAATTTGTTTTATAATAATCTGTTTGGAAAACATCTGGGATTACTAATAAAATAATCCAAGCATTGGTTTAATTAGCTCCCGTCAAAATTGCAAGCAGATGCTTCTTCAGCAATGAAACCAAACATGATACAACATTAAATACAAAAAGAAAACATATTATGGCAAAGTAAGATTCTGGAGTTAGAATCAGTTGTTAATCAACTAAGTTTGCATTTGAGAACTTGGACAGCCTCCCGTTACATTTGTGTGTGTGTGTGTGTGTGCGTGATTCTCTGGTCAAACGAGAACGCCGCCTATCAGAATCCAATCATGAAGTCAGACTCAACGAACACCCCCATCTGTGTTTACACCAATGAGCTCTTAACATTCTGCGCATTGTGCATGAAATGGTTACTTGTTTGAAACAAGTAATGCTTAATGTAACCTAACAACAATTAACAAAAACATATGATTCGGATTGACAATTCACCCGACATAGTTGAAGGGGGATTAGGCAAAGTCATGCGCAATGCTTCTGAATTCTCTTTCTGACAAGTGCTCATTCTATTTCGGCCACCGTTGTCACGCGCAGTTGAATAAGAGGCAATTTTTTTAATCCAACTATTAAACGCTGATTGAATGTCAGTAACACTTTGAATATCACTATGGTATATTATGTATATGCAATAAATCACAACCTTTATATGTGCATAGTTTTAGACTATGTCTGTGAAATAGGCTGGCTCAGGACCAGCCTATTTCACAGACTCTCTAAAATCCTATGTTCCCCAAAGGGCACTCAGATCATCCACAGCTAACCTGCTAATGATACAAAATTCCACCCACAGAATAATTGGAGATGCTGCCTTTTTTAAGTATGCTCCAAAACTGTGGAACACAATTCCAAAAAATATCAAAGAAGCACCATCGATTGATATATTCAAAAAGCTGTTGAAAACATATCTTTTCACTATAGCATTTAACTAAGCATATTTCTATTTGACTGCTTGCAAATGTGCTCTATGCATTTTATGCTTTGAATTTAACTATTTTCTTTGTCTTTTACTGATGTAAATGTTTTTATTGATGCAAATTTCTTCCACTTTATTTGACTTTTATTGATGTAAATCACTTTGAGCTGCATTCCTTGTATGAAAGGTGCTATGGAAATAAAGTTTATTATTATTATTATTATTATTATTTTTAGGCTACTTTTTTGATGAAGTATTAACAGCAAATGAGCACTTATAGTGTGTAAACAGAGCTGTGTGTCATGTGACCACCACCTTGCAGTCTGATCTAAGCAAAACTGTGTTTTAGAACCATAAGATAAAATCGCGGGCATACATAACAAACACACATTGATTTCTTGCAAAAAAGGACAAGTCATCAATATTCTATTAATTTGTTTAGCTCAATCAATGTACTTGTTAAATTGCAATTTATTTTACTTGTCCATTCGGACAAGTGAATCTATGAGCTCCTTGTCCGACTACTTTTATTGTCCCGGAAAAGCGGACAAGCCTTAATGTCGAGCCCTGCCTTCACTATTGGCTCTCAATAACAGGCTTTGTGCTGTGCATATATATAATACAACTATTAACCTAGCTATCTTCCAATTATCAAATGATCAGTTCTAATTTTATCTCCCCTTGTCTCCGATGCTCTGGTAATGTTGCAGTACAGCTGTTGGTTTGTATACATAAGGTTTTGTTTACCTGTTGGTAAACTGACGTGGGACAGCGCCAGACGCATGTTTACACACCCATAATCTCCCTCTACATAAATCAATCTGTAGAATCAGTCATGATACAACAGGATGTGTTTCAGAACAAGCAGCATTAGATCCAGTCTTTGTAAATATCACGATTTGCCAGCATCTATCAGATTTCAGAAGGGGAGGGAATAAACAAGTGCAGCTTTTCATTCAGGTTGTGATTCTGGTCCTGTTCTCGTCTCCTAACACAAATGAACTAAGAACTTAATCGAGCATCTGACCAATTCCATGGGACTTAAGCTTTGGGTTAATTAAGACTGTCCTTAGAGGAAGATTTGTCTCAGTGAGTCCAATTTTGGATATTATTACAACTGCAGGGTTAGAACAGCTTATCTTAAGTAAAAAACAGGGATGTGCTAAAATCAGAACTTCAAAATTGACTCCTATTCAACTTCTGAGGGGAAATTAGAATTGAATTGACTCGTACATGCAGCAATTATAGTAGTGGTCGACCGATTTTCTGAGTTAAAAAAATTGGAAATCAGTGCTTCTGTACGACGATTATGACAGATGCAGTTTTTTGGAGATGCACGTCCTCTAGAGTAAAAATAAGATGACAAACCATGACGAGGATGTGTGGCAGTCTCACCATCTGTCATACATTGCAGGTAAGCTCCTAGCTAGCATGAAATCTATCTTTCAGAAAAAAACAATTGTCACAATCGCTAGTTAGTAGTTAGTAACACATGGTTGATATGAGGCTACTAGTATATGATCAGAGAATAGAACACTGTTCTCTATTTTTAAACCAAAACTTCACCCCTTTCCTTTTACTCCTAGACAAGCAAAAGCAACCAATATTTAATTTGAACTGCTACACCAGGTTGACTAGTGTACATTGCTTTGATTTTAACAAATGTGGTACATTTTTATTTAACATTGAATTGCAGCCTACTTTAACTTCGGGTGCTGGCAACTAACTTGTGCTGATTCAACAGAAGTTTGTTTGTGAACAAAAGTCTTGATTCACTAATTACTTGCGTATTTATCTAACATGCATTCATGTTAGCAGCCAGTAATAATAGGGACAACATCACTCTGGATTCAGTGCAGTCACATAGTTTGCAGGATTAGTTTGAAAGCATGGGCTGTCTGCACCATGAAATTGATGTTTATGTGTGCGTTATGTTTTTGGGGTTTTACCTTATTTTTTTCAAACATGGTGTTGTAGTCAGTCAGATTTAGGATGTGTGTGAGCTAACATTAGCTGTTGGTTGCTTTTATGACTGCACAGTGCTCACACTGACACACAGCTCTGCCCAAGTGTATATTTATTTGAGTTAGACTTAATCCCATGTTTTTCAGTTACTCATTTGTTTTATTTACTGCTAGAAGAGAAAAGTCAGATTTAAGCTAGCACATGACCAATATTTTCAAAGAAACAAATGAATTGACTCAGTTATCTTTAAGATCACATTGACATAGTCAATGTACATTTTTAATTTGAGATTCAATGTTCTTTATTGTATAAAGACGTGACACCAAAATGGTTCAATTTTAATTCAGTACTTTGATCATTACTGGCTTTTTTGGTCTCCCAATAAACGGTATTGGCGTTGAAAAATACGAATTGGTTGAATTTATAGGATGCAAAATATTAAATTTGATTGAAAGGAAGTAAGCAAAATTCCACAAAAGAACATAAGAGTAAGAGGTCTGCGTGGCGTTGTTAGCTAAGTCGCTGCATTGCAGGACAAGCTACTGTATGTCATGATAATCAGTGACAGAACTTTACTAAATAATATTTATTCCAGTTCGATTTGCAATTTGTGTACCACTTTAAAAATGCTAGCATTAAGCACAGACCTTGTGGCAACACATACATTGCAACATTTGTTTTGTTGCTTGCTCTTTGGGGTTTAAGCTGGCTACTGTATGTGTAAAAGCACTTCATGACAACTGTTGAGGTTAAATGGGCTTCATAAAACACATGTCATTTATTTGATTGTTTTGCAATGTGGAAAGCATGAAAAGTCTAATGGGTGACTTACATGCAATAAAATCAGATTTTCGTACATTGCACTACAGTTTAACAGACAATCTTTGTGTTCCTCTAGAAGGAAATTACCCCTTTGATTCACTATCTTTTTCATTTTTCTCTGCAGAAGCATTTGATTTATATGCTGTGACAATAAGACAACACTCGATCTCTTGTCTACACAAGCAGAAGGTCATCTACTACCAAATATCTCAATCTACAATTCCTTTGTTGTTGTAGAGAATGCAGACCTTACCGACGTGCTCATATACAGTAGCTGCAAGCATTGATCAACGCTGTGCTGTCTGTCACTTGTTCAAGAGAAGCATGACTTAGAAATGAACTGCTTATTGGTCCTGTGATGAGCTAAAGGTGAATACTTTATTTGACTGAATGCTTTTGTCTGTTGATGTTACTGAAGGAAGGAGAAGGCTGTTGTTTTATCTCTCATTTGATGCAATGGAAGAAAACAACCCTCATCGATGAACTCACTAACTATAGAACAGCATGTGTTAGTGATCCTTATGTCAGTTTATTGTACCAATCTATATAAAGTAGGAATTGGAAAATGGAATGGATTCTAATTCCTGGCTGTAGCTGTTCGATGAGGCAGGACTTCAAGCAATGAGCCTGAAGTTGCATTAGTGACCCGATTTTTGAGAAACATTTAATATTAATTTATAACCAATGAGTTGTCAGACACGCATACTGAGAGCCACGCACACACACAGAGGCACACCCACTGAGACACAAACATGTTTTAAGGTTATAGTAATTACACTTTTTTTTTTACTAGCCTGTTATTATGCTATTTATTATGCTATCATACCATTATAATAATGTAATGACTCATGAAATAGGTCATTCCTTAATTGTGGAGACAAAGGTTAATGGTTTAGGAGACAAACAGCAGTGTTGCGTAATAGGAATTTAAAGAAAAAGCTGAGCTTGACAAGCCATTCTACATTCACACTGTCCTAAATTTCATTTAGTTCTCCAGCTCTTCCTGCTAGATTAACTCCACCACTTTGACTCAGGCTGACAGGCTGATGTCGACCCACCCTCATGCTAACTGTTGATTTAGAGCCAGCTAGTTAAACAAGTAGCCTTTTTGGGGTACAGATCTGGAGGTCGGGTTGGTTGGTAGTGAGCAAGGTTAGGTCTGTGTAACAGGCATATGGTAGTTTTGTGTTGGTGGCAGACCCACAGGGTGGAGTGTTTGGTTTGCTGTGAAGGGGTTGCTGTGCTTGTGGTTTTGTTTTCTGCTCAGAGCTCACCTGACATGTTCTGCTTTGTGTTGTGGTCTGCCACAGGGTTTCATGGTCTGTGGTTGGCTAGTCAAGTCAGCCCCAACCTAGATAAGAGGACCTCAGTCTGATCAACAGGAAGTTGAGAGGCCACAGGAAACAGGCTCATCTACTTCCCAGCCACAAGAGAATGCTGTCATGGCAACAGCAGCTGTTCTGCTTACATACCCTCACTGCTATCGTCAGCTTACGCTCTCTCATCCTCTCTCTTTCTCATTCTCTGTCTTTCTCTCTGTGTCTCTGTCTCTCTCTCTCTCTGTTTGTCTGCTTCTGTCCATCTCTCGCACCAATTTCCATCTGTTCATTTTGTTCCATGATATAATATCCATTTGTCCTGGTGCCCTATGGAGCCATAGTGGCTTCCTGGAGCTCAGCCACAGGTCAGCAGACATTGATAGTCCCTGCAGTTCAGAAAAAACAATCATTGCAACATCAGAGAACCACATCTTCACAGCAAAATCTGCTTTACGCACAGACTGTTAAGTGTGTTACATACAAATCTTAACTGCATACTTTTAAACTGGATTTGCTGTATAGATGTCAGCCTTTAGTTAATGTCTTGGCCCACAGTGCAGAAGAGCCCGGCACAGCAACCATTTGAACTTGAACTTTAGGGAGTCTCTCATTCTATGGGAGTTGCCTTTGTGAAAAATGTATTTGTAATGCTTTGATTTTCACCAATCAAAATTATGTGAGGTGATGACTGAAACAAACACTTGATTTACAGAACCAAACATTAGTTAATTATTAACTAATAGTCTACAAAGACTATCTGATGGGAAATTTTAACAATTTGGATATTGGCTAAGTTTGGCGGGTTGTTCCACCAGACATTTCGCAAATGTAAACAAGATAAGCCTGGTGTCTGTATTTTTTATAGCTGTCTGACAGGCTTTCTAACGCCCTCTTTTATTCTGTTGTCTGTCTTGAGTAAGTGTGTGACATTCCTGCGTTGCCTGTGTAGAAAGTAGAACTGAAAGTTGGTCGCTTAGAAACAGCCAGGTTACCAGACAGGCAGTGGTGCTGCGGCTTGGGATTTTCTTCTCCAAACAGATTGGCCTGCCTTTCCGCTGAGGCCCAGAGATCAAATGTAATTAATACCACTGTTTCAACAGGGTGCTAGAGCTCAAAAGTTTAAAAGCTTGCCTGTATACACAAGCATACACTCAAACTGTGCAGCAAAGCTTTACGTCTATTGGAGGTGTCACGAAGAGAAGCATCTGCTTTAGATTTCTATTTTGTGATGATTCACATGTTACCCTCCACCTTAACTAGAGAACCTCCCTGAATCACTCCTAACATTGAGTTAGTTCATTTAGGAAAATACCCCAAAGATAAACAGAAACAAAATAATTAAATGCACAGTAATGGTTTTGACATTTCTTTAACTAAATGTTTTGTTTGTTAGGTATTTACAAAATTTTGTCAGGAATAAAAACCTAGTGGAAAAACCTGGAAGGGATGGTGGTCACTTGGGTTAAATTTGTCAAGATCTCAGCAAATCACTAGCCTTCCTAACATCGCTGGTCCGACGGCATCAATTGAAAAGTAATTGGCTGCTCAGTGGTGTGGAGATGTAATCAGCTGCAAAGCATAAAATCACCTGAAAACCCTAGGGTATATTTGTGTGTGACCATTCACATCTCTACCCTCAGTGTTTCTCCATTACCCCTCAGCACAATTACTGTCCAAACGCTAGGAGCTACCGGCATAAATATGAGGCCAGATCCTGCATCGTTGCCCCCCTGAAGTCCATTAATAGTTTCTATTGATTCTGTACCTGAGAGGGAAATAAGATTTTGTTATTTTTTTCTCTGGGTTGAGGGATAGTTGTCTGAGTCTGAATAGTAGGAGAGAGGGAGAGACGGTTGATGCTTTACTGCATGTCTTCTCAGCCCTCTATCTGAGGCCTGCAGTCCTTGTATGGCAATACACAGTTCTGTGTGTGCTCGCCCTTCGGCTAGAGGTCACCAGGCATATGTTCATGGGTTATCCACGAGCATAGAGAATAGAGGCCTTCTGTGTGTCTGTGTGTCTGTGTGTCTGTGTGTCTGTGTGTCTGTGTGTCTGTGTGTCTGTGTGTCTGTGTGTCTGTGTGTCTGTGTGTCTGTGTGTTTGAGTTAGGCCAAACAAAAGACAAGATCATCTCAATGATAGGAAGGGCTTGACTGAAACTCCATTTCATTGTATGTGGCTTTAGTCACATAATCAGGAATATAATGACATAAACAATATGTAAGCCTGCAGCTGCATTCATCTCCAGTTTCACCCGAACAAAATGTTTCTTTCTGTTGTGTTCCGTACACGCGTGTCTGTCTCAGTCTTTTTGTTTGGGTGTCTGTGTGTGTTTCTAGAATGTCCTGCTGGTCATGGAGGAGTTAGGTTGAGATGCCAAATACTAACAAAGTCCTCTTGGCTCAAACACAACTGTGTCAAAGAGCTTCTCTCCCTGTGGATCTCTGGCCCTAATTTCCGCCATTCCCAAATTGTTCTTCCAGTAATTTCCTCAAATTCTCGCCTCTCTCCGTCCGTGCTCCGCCTCTGAAAGTTCCTGTGGTAACACTTCCACTGGGGTGTTTTTTTAAAAACATGGTTTAGGACAGCTTTTATCATTTGTGTAGTTTGTAAGCAAATGACCAGCTTCAACATTACATATTATCACTTGGTCTGACTTAAATCCTTTGTATTGAACACAAAACGTTTATGAATGTTTTGGGATTTTGAATATGCAAACTGAGGAGAAAGAAACATATATTGTAAACAAACAAATGGAACAAAATGACCCCTTCACTGACATGCCCCCCTCCCCACCCTGGGAAGAGCAGTGACGCGGTCCAGGCTAAGGGTCATGTTACTGCTTAACAGTTACCTCACACAAACCATCTTGTTATCATGAACCCCTACACATGAAGCATGACTACTTAGACTCCCTATAAAAAACACTGTTTGTCTTTCACCTAGTTTGCAGCTGCTTCTCTTGACAGGTTGGGAGAATGGAGGATATGTCAAAGCTGGAAAGCTTGGCTTGGTTTGTCCATTCACTCTGTTTAAAGGCCCAATACAGTTCTCCCAAAACCAGTGCCATTATATTTCAGATGGAGGGGTTTATATATCTGGCTAAAGTCCTCTCAGCTAATGGTCTAATCCAACTCAGTGAATCAGCCCCAGTCTTGGCCATGCTCACTACCCACCAAAAGCCTGATTTCACTAGACCAGAGCCAGACCAAGAGCTAGGGCACAAGCCAAGGCTGAGGGGGATTTATTCAATAGGTAATGGACTATGCTGCCTGGCCATCCAGTGATCAGCTGGGGATCTGCATATGGAGCCTCTGAAGGCTTATCGGGATTCTGAAATTCCAATCCTGGTTGGCAACCAGTTGAGCCTTTTTGTGCGAGTGATTTTCAATATGGTAATGTTCTGAATCTGTGTGTTTTTTTTGGTGGGACAAAATCCCTCCCAAATCCTCTCAGTCAGATAGATTGAATAGAGAAACAATTCAAATAATCAAAATAAATGGTTTTGTTGAGGTAAAACTCGAGCTGGTCTCTGAAGCTATTGGGATCAATGGGACAATTATCTGGCTCTGTGCTCCAAAGAGTGGAGTTCGTCTACTGATATTGTCTGTACAATATGCAGACACTTGAGATTTTCCTCAACAAACCCATTGTGGTCTGTTTTGGACTGAGGAATTATTGATATGGCTTTGAATGGGACACTGCAGGAGGCTGTAGTAGCTTTGTCTCTGTAGTTGAATTTACAGAGAATGTGTAGTAATCTTTGCTGCCGTACTAAAGTCTCAATGGGTAAGTAAATCTGTTTCTTAAATTTCTCTCCATTAAACGGTGTCTGTGGGTGTCCATTTTGTTTTCTGTTTGTGGCAGCAGGGTCATTGTCTTCGGTTGCTGAGCTGTGCCATCCAATGACATGAGGTGAAACGACCTAAACGTCATCAGATTTCTAAATGGCTGCCAAGCCCTTAAAGACAAATGTTTTACTTTCTGCCGTGCCTGTGCTGTGTACATCGACAGAACAATACATTAGGTCGCTCCACCACTAATGAGATTCCAATAAGGCGACAGTGGGTGAGAGATGGCTGGCATTGCTACACCTGTCTGTTTTGGTCAAACTAATGAAGTGTGTGTGTGTGTGTGTGTGTGTGTGTGTGTGTGTGTGTGTGTGTGTGTGTGTGTGTGTGTGTGTGTGTGTGTGTGTGTGTGTGTGTGTGTGTGTGTGTGT
>JACXGM010006907.1:0-31873 GCA_016801145.1 Umbra pygmaea | reverse complement strand
TTGAGAGACGCAAGACCCAACACTCTGGATGAGCTTAAGGCCTCTATCGAAGCATCCTGGGCCTCCATCACACCTCAGCAGTGCCACAGGCTGATTGCCTCCATGCCACGCCGCATTGAAGCAGTCATTTCTGCAAAAGGATTCCCGACCAAGTATTGAGTGCATAACTGAACATAATTATTTGAAGGTTGACTTTTTCCCCTTTTTTTTAATTACAAACACTTCTTTTATTGGTCAGATGAAATATGCTAATTCTTTGAGATTTTTGGGAATTTTGGGTTTTCATGAGCTGTATGCCAAAATCATCAGTATTAAAACAATAAATGACCTGAAATATTTCAGTTGGTGTGCAATGAATCTAAAATATATGAAAGTTTAATTTTTATCGTTACATTATGGAAAATAATGAACTATATCACAATATGCTAATTTCTTGAGAAGGACCTGTATATATTACCTAAAGATTGCACTTATGAGCAGTGATTTTATTCCACACTGTATTTTCTATGAGGTGAAAAAAGAACGTCATTGTTTACTAGGCACACAGCTCACATTATGCCGTGTTCTGTTAGGTTTGTTATAGCTATTGTAAAACGAAGACATTTGCTAGATTTTTTATTTTATTTCAGGCACATGTGTAGCTCACATTATAAGTTTTAATGTTTATTTCTGTTATAGCTATTGTAAAACAGAGACATTAGCTAGATTCCAGAGATTTTAAGCTTTGTAAAGATATAGGACATGTGTAGTAGGGATTTGTGTAGTAACATTGTTGATAAATCTGGATCTGAGTAGTAATAGAGTGTTGATAAATCTGGATCTGTGTAGTAATAGAGTGTTGATAAATCTGGATCTGTGTAGTAACAATGTTGATAAATCTGGATCTGTGTAGTAATAGAGTGTTGACAAATCTGGATCTGTGTAGTAATAGAGTGTTGATAAATCTGGATGTGTAGTAATAGAGTGTTGATAAATGTGGATCTGTGTAGTAATAAGAGTGTTGATAAATGTGAATCTGTGTAGTAATAGAGTGTTGATAAATATGGTTCTGTGTAGTAATAGAGTGTTGATTAATCTGGATCTGTGTAGTAATAGAGTGTTGATAAATCTGGATCTGTGTAGTAATAAGAGTGTTGATAAATGTGGATCTGTGTAGTAATAGAGTGTTGATAAATATGGTTCTGTGTAGTAATAGAGTGTTGATAAATCTGGATCTGTGTAGTAATAAGAGTGTTGATAAATGTGGATCTGTGTAGTAATAAGAGTGTCGATAAATCTGGATCTGTGTAGTAATAGGTGTTAATAATCTGGATCTGTGTAGTAAACGAGAGTTGATAAATCTGGATCTGTGTAGTAATAGAGTGTTGATAAATCTGGATCTGTGTAGAAACAGTGTTGATAAATCTGGATCTGTGTAGTAAGTGTTGATAAATCTGGATCTGTGTAGGAACAGTGTTGATAAATCTGGATCTGTGTAGTAATAGTGTTGATAAATCTGGATGTGTAGTAATAGAGTGTTGATAAATCTGGATCTGTGTAGTAATAGAGTGTTGATAAATCTGGATCTGTGTAGGAACAGTGTTGATAAACATGGATCTGTGTAGAAACAGTGTTGATAAATCTGGATCTGTGTAGTAAGTGTTGATAAATCTGGATCTGTGTAGGAACAGTGTTGATAAATCTGGATCTGTGTAGTAATAGTGTTGATAAATCTGGATGTGTAGTAATAGAGTGTTGATAAATCTGGATCTGTGTAGTAATAAGAGTGTTGATAAATGTGAATCTGTGTAGTAATAGAGTGTTGATAAATATGGTTCTGTGTAGTAATAGAGTGTTGATAAATCTGGATCTGTGTAGTAATAGAGTGTTGATAAATCTGGATCTGTGTAGTAACATTGTTGATAAATCTGGATCTGTGTAGTAACATTGTTGATAAATCTGGATCTGTGTAGTAATAGAGTGTTGATAAATCTGGATCTGTGTAGTAATAGTGTTGATAAATCTGGATCTGTGTAGTAATAAGAGTGTTGATAAATGTGGATCTGTGTAGTAATAAGAGTGTTGATAAATCTGGATCTGTGTAGTAATAGGGTGTTAATAATCTGGATCTGTGTAGTAAAAGAGAGTTGATACATCTGGATCTGTGTAGTAATAGTGTTGATAAATCTGGATCTGTGTAGTAAGTGTTGATAAATCTGGATCTGTGTAGGAACAGTGTTGATAAATCTGGATCTGTGTAGTAATAGAGTGTTGATAAATCTGGATCTGTGTAGTAATAGAGTGTTGATAAATCTGGATCTGTGTAGAAACAGTGTTGATAAATCTGGATCTGTGTAGTAAGTGTTGATAAATCTGGATCTGTGTAGTAATAGAGTGTTGATAAATCTGGATCTGTGTAGGAACAGTGTTGATAAACATGGATCTATGTAGTAACAGTGTTGATAAATCTGGATCTGTGTAGTAATAGAGTGTTGATAAATCTGGATCTGTGTAGAAACAGTGTTGATAAATCTGGATCTGTGTAGTAAGTGTTGATAAATCTGGATCTGTGTAGTAATAGAATGTTGATAAATCTGGATCTGTGTAGGAACAGTGTTGATAAATCTGGATCTGTGTAGGAACAGTGTTGATAAATCTGGATCTGTGTAGTAACAGTTTTGATAAATCTGGATCTGTGTAGTAACAGTTTTGATAAATCTGGATCTGTGTAGTATTAGAGTGTTGATAAATCTGGATCTGTGTAGTATTAGAGTGTGGATAAATCTGGATCTGTGTAGTAATAGAGTGTTGATAAATCTGGATCTGTGTAGTAATAGAGTGTTGATAAATCTGGATCTGTGTAGTAACAGTGTTGATAAATCTGGATCTTTGTAGTAATATACTATTGATGTTCTGTATGTAGTATCAGATGAGTGTTCTGACATTAAAACCAAAGGCTGTGTTGCAGTTCAGTGAATAAACCTTGTGTCCCAATCCAGTCTCAAGGGTATTGGGCTTGAATCTGAGTTGACTCACAAGTGACCTATGGATGAAGTCCATACCTAGCCCTTCAATCCTGGAACAAATCCTCATATCCGAGTCTCTGGGTTTGATTTTAATTGAATTGGCTAATGCTCCTGTCAGCATAGCCGCGGGAAAAAGGGTTATTGCAGTACACCCTGTAGTGTCCTCAGCACCCCCTGTTGAGATTTAGAAAAAGTTACTTTCATGTTTGTCTTTTCTCTACTTTGTTTGATTTACTTTTGCGCAACTCCCCCATGGGCCGTGATATACTAGCAGACTCCTCAGATCCACGGAATAAAACATTTGATTGTGTTGGCAATAAAATACCTTTAACTCAACAAACACAAATGGTGATTTATGTCGATGGGGTAGTGTGTTGAGAACCTGCCTGCAGTGCCAAAAAGCGCCGGTTCGAATCTCCTCCAAACATGTTTTTTAAAGAGATTATTTCCCTATCAACAATGATTTTGTTGAAATTATCTCATTTTCCATATCTGCTGGATTACCAAATGTTATTTAACAGAACTCAGCAAGAATGATTTGATTTACAGTTTTTTTAATTGTTTTTACGCAGCATTATTTGAAGATGTTTGGACATGTCATAGAAGCATTTTCTTACATATTTTTGGCAAGTCTATTTTGACACACACACACACACACACACACACACACACACACACACACACACACACACACACACACACAATTACCCTACTGTACTGGAGGACACAGGGTTTTGTAACCAGAACCTGGTTTAATTGTTGTGACCAAACAGGTTCTCCTATCAGACTGTTTGTCCCTGGGACTGGGCCAGTGTCTGTCTGTGTAAACAGTGCCTGACCCTGCTACTGCCTGCACTAACCTGGGACCAGCATGGGGCAAGTTAAATACCCAGCCTGACCTGTAGCTGCTGTTCTGTAACACCACTGATATCATTACAAGGACAGGCAAAGACAAATAAACCCATTTCCATTCAGGTTATCAAACACTCTTACATAACACGTTGTATTTAAAGCGATGCTATTTTTGCTCTAGATTTCTGTATCAACACCAAACACGTTCTCCATCTTTTTATGGATTTATTTTTAGCACTTTCACTTCCATAAATAAGCATCCAATGACATATAGATTCCACCTATCAGTGAAAGGATACTAGAGACACCTACCCTCAGTGACACTCCTCTTCTTCCTCTTAAAGCAGGCTACGGGCCCCACTTTGGCCTCGTCACTCCCCTCCACAGATCTCTTCCTAACCACCTTCTCCTCCTCTGTACCCCCTCTCTCGTCCTCCTCGTCCTCCTCATCCTCCTGGTCTGAGTACTGGCACAGGGCCTCCACCAACTCCTTGAAGATCTCATCGTTGATAAACCCGCCCTCTGGAACACAAACCGCAACGTCAAAATGTCCGTGCCTTCACAATACAAAATGAACACCAGTGATATGGTAGAGCAGGTCCAAAATCCCCGTCCCCAATGAATTAGACAGACAGCAAAAATCTAAAGGAATTCCTAGTCTAGTCACATCGTTAAGGTAGAAAACCAGTAGGTCACCTCTGTCTCCATGTACACCGTCATAGTTGTCAATCAGCTCTTCCAGGAAGGCCTCGTCTTGTTCCAGCACCTCATCTCCCATGTAGGGGATGTTATGGAGAAACGTCTCATCCTCCACCTGGAAGTCAGTCACATTGTCACTGCTGGCTGCGTGTCATTGTGTGTTTGTGTACAGGTGAAAGATCCACGTGCATATACTTCTTGTAGGGTTGTTATTCCAGTGTAATAACATTAGAAGCTAATCTCTCAGGTTGATACACAGACACTGTGAAAACATTTTGTTACTGCTGCATTGATATTTTCTTTTTAATATGTAGATCCTTAACATACGTTCTTTCTTTCCGGTGTGTATGTTTGTTGTGGACTGCTCCTGCTTTGCGTATGTTGAAATTCATACCATAAAGTTCTGCTGCAGTGGCGACCAGGAGTACATAAAGGGGATTCCCGTTACGGTCGTCAGGGGCCGCATGGCAACCGCTTGAGCTTTAAATGCTGGGAAGCCAAACTCCACCATGCACAACTGTGATTGGACAAAACAGCAATGTGAGTGTGACAGTGAAGAACTGGACAGCAATGAATTCGAAACAAGATCTACACTCCCATTGGATAAAAAAGCAGCTAATTCTGCTTACCAGAGGCTCTTAGATGAAATACCAAGACGCATGGGAAGGGTATAGTAAGAACGTCTGAGGAGCTCTGCATATCTTCAGAAGCTCTAAGTGATACATTATTGGAATCAGGTCTCATGAACCATTTTTGGCAGCTCAGTGATGAGACATCCCAGTCCTCATTAAATCTGAGAGCACTCCCTGACCTTGGAGGACAGCGATGGGTCAGATGGGCTGGAAATGGCTAGTTAAATAGAAGACTGGTATTCACGGAGGTAGACATAAGCTTTGCAAATCTGACTAGTGATGAACAGGATTACAAGCCGAGCGCGAGCAGCCTGGGCAGGATTAGAAGAGCAGGTAGGATTACGAGTTGAAAATGTGCACGAGGCACGGTAAAAAAAACATGATTGGCTTAATCACAAAAACAAACGCTCAACATTAACAATGCATTAGCTGGAGTTAAGTGTACTGGTCTGAGCTCCCAACTACAAACCACACATGCACCATGTGACAGTGGTTCGAACCCCGGGTCAGACTGATTCTTGTGACCTTTCTTTTTCCTTCTACATGCAGTCCGTTGCTTCCTACTGTCCTGTCGTTGAAATATTAAAATATTGTCCCCGCCCCCTGCGCTGGAGAGAAACCAATTATTCTGATCTTATTACATTTGAAAATAATGAAAAACATAGCTTCGGAGCTTAGTTTGTCTTGTTGTCCCTGTCAAAGAGAGAATGACATTGACTTACAGTACGTATAATTTGAATTCCTGAACGTTCAATATTCAACTCTATAGCAGCTACAATGCTCAAAACAAGGGAACACTCAACTCAAACATTGAGTCTTGATGACCGAAATATATTAAAGATTAAAATCTTTACTGTACATTATGTCATTTGTTGAGAAAATGATGTAACAACGGTAAATGGAAACCAGAAACTCACACCAAATATCACAGTAAACAACTGAAATCACAGGCTTTTCCAACTTGAGTGAATTTCATCACAGCAACTCATAATGTGATTCAATAGTGTGTATGGCCCCCATGTGCCTGACTGCACTCCCGACAACAACTGGGCATGCTCCTGATTAGATGGAAGATGGTGTCCTGGGGGATCTCCTCCCAGACCTGGATCAGGGCATCAGTGAGCTCCTGGACAGTCTGTGGTGCTACTTGGTGGCGTCAGACGCACCGATACATAATGTCCCAGGATTTCAATTGGATTCAGGTCTGGGGAAAGTGAGTGGCCAGTCAATGGCACCAATGCCTTCATCATCCAGGAAATGCCTACACACTTTGGCCTAAATTCTGAAAATGCGTCTGAGGATTTCATCCCGGTACCGAAGTAAAAGTACTTTTCTGAGTTACTCTTGAGTTCAGGTTTTAAGACGTCCCTACTTAAGACCAAAATAATCAGGTAAAGGAAGTTCATATTTTAACAGCGACCTACTGTATAAAACAAATAAAAAGACTTAAGAAAATATCAACCATGGTCGCTGGTAAGATATGACCTCCCTTTACCTGATTATTTTGGTCTTAAGTAGGGACTTTCCAAAACGTGTGAACTCAAGAGTAATTTAGAAAAGTACTTTTACTTCGGTACCGGGATGAAATCCTCAGACACATTGTCAGATTTTACGCTGGTGCAGTTGGCCCTGGGTTCCTTCTGGTGCAGGACAATGCCCACCTGGCCTCATGTGGCCCGAGTGTGTTGGCAGTTCCTGGATGAATAATAGGGATGGGGATCGTTCATTTTTATTGATATTGATACCATTTTCGAGACTTCTTAACAATCTGAGTCTTTATCGATACCATTATCGATACTTTTCTATTATTTGGTGGAAAGACAAGACAACAATAAATTCTTAATATTAACAGAACTATTATTGCTTTTATTGCAAAAACTGTGAGTCTTTGACTATTTGATTTAATGGTTATCAAAACAACCAAAAGTGCCCAAAGTTTATTTAGGATCACACAATAATGTTTGCCTTATTACATGGGAGTTAATGAAGGACCAATAGATTTGTACCCAACTCGGGGTCTGGGGCATGGTCAAATTAAAATCTGCCTCCCAGTGTGTATCTATCAGAGCTCTATTTCCTTCTCATAGATAAATAGGCCTGAATATGTGGATATTGTGCATACAGTTAGATTGTAACAACACATGCATACATGACCATACAGTACGATTCTTTCAGATTGTGCTACCTTAATTCCAAGTCTCTCCTTTCTGTCACTAAGTTCACAGGTCCAACAGCACACAATGAAACCAGCAATCAGTGCTATGCCTCAGACACTACAACATTATATCCCATCTGATCACCTAATTGCTTCTAATGTAACATCAATATGCTTTGACAAAGCCAACAATAGTTAACTATAGTACAATTCATCAAATAGCATCAGGTTGCTGTCTGCGATTATTTGCTCTTTAGATTAGAAGGTTATTCACATCTTCTTACCTACTGTGCGGTTGTCTCCTATTTGTTTAGTCCATAAGAGGGTAGCATCTGGGCCTTAACTGATCAAAGTCTGTCACCAGATCATTCATGTTTAAGGTTTTTACCAGTGTAGACCCACAGCCATAAGCATGAGGTGGAATAATCTGTCATCACTCGTTGTTTTGTGATTCTTTTGTTGTTCTGCAGCTGTAGGCTCTGTTGCTGACTAGCTAGACTGAGGACAGGACACTGGCACATGCTCAGGAGCTACACCGTCCCACCTGACTGCGTTGTATACAACTTTATGTGGTGTGTAAACCCCATCAATTCGATGCTTGTTTAATGCAAACTTGTTAAGCCTCAGATTCGTCTTCTGCCCCGAATGGTGTTTAGATTTCACTACGTAATACGTAACTGCAACCTACCATTACAAACACAGAACATTACTCAAAACGTGCAACATGAACAGGCTATGTACTGTACATTATATACATACAGTGTGCGATTTGGTAAAAACAAAGGGCGTAGGTGAAAAATCAATTTCTATTTGGTTTTCCGTTTTCGTATCATCTCTTGTTCGATGCTTGTTTAATGCAAACTTGTTAGACTCATATTTGTCTTCCCGCCCCGAATGATGTTTAAGTTTCACTACGTAATACGTAACTGCAACATACCATTACAAACACATGTACATTATATACATGCAATGTGCGATTTGGTAAAAACAAGGGCGTAGGTAAAAAAGTAAAACTTGTTTTATTGAGCGCAAAGCAAATCGCTCAAGAATTGTGTTGCGTGGACGAGGGCGTGAGAAAATTATAAGAAGTTGAAGAGAAATTTGTTTTTATTTATAAATAATAAAAATTCCAAGGTATACAAAATCGACGCACTAGTCTCGGTAGCAGTATTGATAAGCTCAGACCTTATTGATTTTCGGGTATGGAGAAATTTGGAGTCCGTAATAGAACCGGTTTCGAGACATCCCTAATGATGAAGGCATTATTGCTGCCATTGACTGGCCACTCACTAGTAACTCAGAAAAGTAAATTCCCACCTCTGCAAACAGCAGTCAGGCTACCATTGGCTAGCACGTGGAGGTCTGTGTGACCCTCCATGGATATGCCTCCCCAGACCATCACTGACCCACCACCAAACTGGTTATGCTGGATGATGTTGCAGGCAGCATAGTGTTCACCACGACTCTCCAGACTCACCACGGCATCTCTCATTGATGAATAGAACGGGACGCCAATTGCGGACCCGCCAATTCTGGTGTTCTCTGGCAAATGCCAATTGAGCTGCACAGTACTGGGTTATGAGCACAGGTCCTAAACGAGGAAGTCAGGCCCCCATGCCGCTCTCATGGAGTCTGTTTCTGACAGTTTTGTCAGAAGATACACACCAGTAGCCTGCTGGAGGTCACTTTGTAGGGCTCTGGCAGTGCTCCCCCTGTTCGTTTTGCACAAAGGAGCAGACACCAGTCCTGAGTTGACGCCCTTTTACGGTCCTGTCCAAGGGCCTCATTTATAAAACTTTGCGGTGGATTTGCATCAGAAGTGGCGTACGGACAAAATATAGGACGTGCGTACGCAAAGAAATATTCCGATTTATAAAACCGTGCGCACAAAGGGTTGGCTGAGATATCCCTGACCTGTCAGTCAATTCCATCTGGAAAGTGCCAGTCACCCGAAATCCTGTTATTAGTGTTATGAAAGGCGCCAATAAATAATATGCATTAGGCTATTATTATTAGTATTATCTTCTAACAGTGCAAGATTAGCAATTGTACGTCTGTACGCATTGTGATGGCATGGCTTTTTATAACCATCCATTTCATTGTAGCTATCTGATAATCTACAGATATCAGTATTAATCTAATTGTAAATGGAAAATAGTTCTGCACAAATGGAATTTCTTGCACCTTTCAAAATGGTTAAGACATGTCACGATGGAACACAATTATAAAATGAACTAAATGCATATAAATGAACACTATGTTTCTGTATTTGATTACGACATGTATATTATGAAAACAATATTCCCCAATGGACAATAAAGACTATCTATCTATCTGCACCGCGAGACATCGACAAGAATATTAGTTTTAAACATGATTTTGTTCTGTTTACGATATTTTTTATGAGGATGAATTACACAACATGCCAATATAATATTTTGAGTGTTATTTTTGCAAATATGTGCAATATGTGCTTCATTTGCATTTACGTTACAATCTTGTTTTATATTGTTTGTATTTCTCTGCAGGCTGTTAATTGTAAGCATGGCTTTGTGACATCTTCATATTATTAATGAGAGGCAGTATTTTGATTTCGGTTACACAACGCTCTGCAGTTTCAGACGGATCTACAGTAGCCTACATGTTTCATCCATCTGCCGTCGGTGTCGCCACTTCTCAATTCACCCGTTTTCATGCGTACGCCTGGGTCAGAATTGTCGTGAAGGACCGCACATTTCCCCGTCAAGTTAGCTTTTTATAAATCCCAATTATTGCATAGAGAGCTGCGTACGTCTTCTTCTGTGCGTATGCCACATTTATAAATGAGGCCCCTGGTCTCCTTGTGTAATGGCCCGTCTCCTTGTATCTCCTCCCTGCTCTTGAGACTGTACTGGGAGACACAGCAAACCTTGCGACGGCACGTATGGAAGTGCCATCCTGGAAAAGATGAACTACATGAGCAACCTGAATGGGCTGCACCTACCGCCTCATGCTACCAGTAGTGACAAGAACACTAGCAAAACACAAAACTAGAGAAGAATCAGTCAGAAAGGATAAGGAGATAGCAATTGTCTGTGGCCACCACCTGCAGAACCATTGCCTTTATGGGGGTTGTCTTGCTGTTCCTTCTCCAGTGCACCTGTTCTCACTTTCATTTGCACCAAAACGTGATTTTGATTCACAATCGCTATAGTACCTAACTGGACAGATTGATATCCCTGAAGTTAAATTGTCACAGGTGTTATACTGTGATAATTGTGTGTTCCCTTAATATTTTGAGCAGTGTATATTACAAACAAGATGATTTTTTGGGGGGGCATGAAACCAGCTGATTGTTGACACATGGTGTGATGTGGTGCTGTGTGTATAAAATGCCAGGGCAACAACAATTGTCCAATCCTGCCCATGGTTGAACTAAAGAAGCAGAGATATTACAGAGGGAGGCCCGAGAGTGGTCAGGTGACTAGGCTTGCACTCTGAAATCCCTCTCACTTTTTTTCTCTGTCTTGTTCTGTCTATCTCACCTTCTTGCCGGGCAGTGCTGCGCCTGGGTTAGAAAGAGGAACTGACTGAACCCTGAGCTTGGTCCACTCCTCATTCAGCATGTTCGTACGGTCCTCTATCTTCTGACGGTTCGACATGAACAGGGCCTAGAAGACAGGAAATTCAAATAGAAAGTTTCAAATACCAATGCAAACAATGTCTCTCTGAAGTAATTGTGACAAAGGTTTACTGTAGGGACAGTCATTCCCAGGAGGGAAAGATTTGGATGGTGGATATTAGCAGACTGAGTCTTACATCCTGGGCCCCCAAGCTTTAGGCATATAGTGCCTTAAACATTGCACCTTGGAAAAGGATCTGCAATCATCCACAGTGTGCATTGTGACTGCATTCTGCCTACGAAGCTGCATTGTCAGAACGTACTTCTCTGCTACTTGAATGAAGATTCTATAGCCCACTTTGGGTAGAGTGCCTAGTGCCACATCTTTTATAGCAGTCTATGATGTTACATACATTTTCTCACCTTGACCTCTTCTGCTTTTTTAAACCGTTTAAGCTGTCGAAGACGCATGTACTCAGATTTGACCCTCTTCCTCCACTCCAATAGGCTATGCGATGGTGTGATGGAGGCAGGTCCAGGTGTTGTGGTTGGGGTCGTTTCCGGGGCAGAGACAGGGGTCTCTGGGGGCACCTCCATTGTCCTGAGCCATGGAAGAAACAACTTAATGGAAGCCGGCTTAACACACAGGCAAAATACATTCACGTCTCCTATTCATTTTAAAGTGAATTGGAAACGTTTTCTATTTCACTGAATGTTTAAATGGGAAGTAAGGACGGTTTTCCATTTCACTCAAAACGTTTGTTTGTTGACACAGTCACTGAAAAAACGACCGCTGTGTGAAAATATGGTGTGAGATTGTCCTTCCTGATTCAAACACTAGCTTGTATTGAATCTGAGATGTGATAACATGGCAAAGTCATTTTCCAAGAGCTTCCCGTAAGAGAAATCGCCCCCCACTTTCCATTCAAACACACATACACACACAGCCATTATAAAACGAATGACTCAAACTTCTGCGTGCGTGTAAACCAACGCCCCCTTCTGCCTGTTGGCATCAAGGACTGCATTAATGAGGCTTTAAAGACCACCGTCCACTGCATGGTCTTACAGTGTACGGTCATATACGACCAGGACATCGACATAAAAAACTATTGCAATATTATAAGGCTCAACGTGAAGCACGTGAAACACCTACTTCCAAAAGGCTTGAAACACATGTTCGCTTGCACATACAACATAGTGGAAGTGGGCGTGCCTCTTCCGATCGGAAAGCAAACATGAAAACGAAGCTGCTAAGTGCGTAGATACTTTTCCCGGATTTCATCTCTTCTACAAAAAAAACAGAAACTCTATTGAACAAATTTCTGTGGAATTGGTGCATTATGCTAAATGTCGATGCTTAAATGCTTCTCGCTTTCAGTGTCGTAGCTGGGCTTATAGCCTTTAAGATCATAAACCAACAGAACCGTCACATGTACATGTACATGTACATTGATGGATATAGGCTATTCATTTCAATTGTGTGTGCAAGGAACTGTTTTCACGACAAACCATTAATATTACATTGTGATATTCATGACACACTTTTCTGGGACGTTCGCAAAATCCAATTTTTATAGTGTCGCAGTTAGAAATACCTTTCAGGATCCTCGTGTCCTCCTATTTGTAGCGACTAGAAGTAGCTGCTAAAACGATGAACTCCCCGTATGATATGCACCAAAAAATAACGCTTTCTTCGCTACGGCCCCGAAATAAATAATAGGGTCCTGATTACACGCCTTTGGGATCCGAAGATTCCAATGTTATCCTCAAGCATGCTGAGATTGAAGTTGTACAGCTAAAAGCTGCGCACTTAACTGGCTCATTTGGGGGATGACGTCTTTATTATGATCACACTGTTTCTGAATAGCTGGACTGGGAAGAAAAGCATGCGTCTTGAAATATGGTCATTACAGATAGTGTAGATAGTCTAGTACAGCTTGAATGATTCTAGACGCCTACTAAGCTACTTACAAGGCCTAACATAATAAATAATTTTACCAGAATACAACATCTAGACGATTGTGGCTACAGGCAAATATGATTATTAAGATGATACCAATGTATTATCAGTTTATTATCACAATGGTGATATTATTTTTTTAACAAAATTAATATAATAACACATGCCTGCTGATATGTAAATAATATCAGTTCATAATTAACAACCTTTAGATTTGGTTATGTATATCCAGATGCATTTTTTTCATAATTTCCGTATGTCGTTCTAATTAATGTCTAGATTAAACAATTATAAATGTTCCTCAATTAATTATGAAAGAGGAAGACTATTATTGCCATACTCTAATTCCAGCCACTCTAGACCGTATCCGCTCCACACAGAGCGGATACGGACTGCGAAGCTCCGGTCTATCGACCTCTTTGGATTGGTGGCTACTAAGTGTTATTTGAATACACTTTGAATATTCATTGAGCGGCGTTGAAGTGAAACGGAGATATATTTTAGCCTATTGAAAATGAATTGTCCGTTTTGAACTACATGAACATATCCTATGAAATGTGCTTTTGGCAGAGATTATTTTTTCCCTACTTAATTCGACCTTTTCATCGCCATCTCCAAAAATGGTCGTGGACACATTTTTCCCGCAAACACGACTCTCCCTTTGCGTTTTTTCTGCTGTGGCACATTGCATACTAGGTCATTGGCTGCTGCCACAGCGCCACTGCCACTGCCACGATACTGCTTATACTGATTATCACGTGACTGAAAAGGAACGCTATCTGGTCTGGTCCGGTAAACCCACAGATATAGATAGAGGCATCTAGTGGCCAAAGTGAAGCTTTCACTATCTCTGTAGCCAATTGTTTAGGTCGGACATTTAATGACTTACAGTAAGAAAGGCCAATTCCCAATATGCACATGAACTGATCACTCTCCTCCAGACCCACATTACCATCTTGAATCTAAAATGAATCTAGGATCAGCTTCCTATTTCACAACAAGGCCTCCTTCACCCATCCTGCCAAACACGCCGTGGTGAAAATGACCATTCTACCAATCCTAGACTTCAGTAATGTCATTTATACAACTGCCTCAAACTTTTCTTAGGAAATTTGATGTAATCTACCATAGCACACACCCATGGTGCATTTTGCACACTTTCAAAACACAGCTGTCTTTCTACATTTTTTCACACTATCATTTAAACAGCTTTGCTCAATATGTGACCTATTCCAATGTTGTTGTTTTTGCCCTGCCTCTTTGCATTCCAACTGATCTACCTCTCTAGCTTAGACCTCATTTGCACAGACTACATACACTCACTGGCCACTTCATTAGGTACATATGTCTAACTGCTCGTTAAAGGTACAATATGTAGTTTTTGGCCGCTAGGGGTGTCTCAATCAAAACAATAGCAAAGATTCACTTGGATGACGTCGGGAAGTCACGTGGGATCATGGGTTTGTTATCGTCGTCAATGACAACCTTCCAATCTAGCGTCTCCGGCAGAAAAAAATGTTCACTGACAAAGTAATGTATTGTTAAAAATATTATACATTTATTCACGTTATGTTTGGCAGTTCCCTGGAACAACTAGAGCAGTCAAAGGTTATATGACGCCATTGATGGAAGACAAAATGAAATGTCCCGTGTCTTCGAATTATATTACAAATTTCTCTGGGTTTGAAAGTTGGTGGAAACATTTAGGATAATGTAAGAACACAACTAAGAAATATATATATAATAGGTAAAGTGATGTTTGCTTTTTTAATGCAAAGTACATCTTTTGTTATTGTTTTGGAAAACTACAAATTGTACCTTTAACACAACTGCTCGTTTAATCAGCCAATCATGTGCAGCAAGTAATGCATTGAGTCATGTAGACATGGTCAAGATGATCTGCTGAAGATCAAACCAAGCATAAGAATGGGGAAGAAAAATGATTTAAGTAACTCTAAACATGGCATGGTTGTTTGTGCCAGACGGGCTGGTTTTAGAAATTCCGAAAGTTCTGATCTACTGGGATTTTCCCATAAGACCCTCTCTAGGGTTTATAGAGAATGGTCTGAAAAAGAGAAAATATCCAGTGAGCGGCAGTTCTCTGTGCAAAAATGCCTTGTTGATGGCAGAGGTCAGAGCACAAAGTAACTCAAGTAACCAAATTTTATATCCAAGGTTACCAGCATCTGGTTGAATCACTGCCACAAATAATTTAGGAACTTCTGTTATCAAAAGGGGGTCCAACCCAGTACTAGCAAGGTGTACCTAATGAAGTGGCTGGTTAGGGTATAATTCTTACCTTATACTTTGAGTATCCTGCGTCCTGTATTTTGTTTTTTTGTGTAACTTTATGTCGTCTTGCACCCGGCACCTTCTTTTGGCCAGGTGTCACTAGCGAATGAGAATCTGTTCTCAATCTGCCTACCTGGTTAAATAAAACAAAATAAATAAACACTACAAAGTCATCAGGAGGGATACACTACTGATTTTGGATGTCCGTGGCAGCCAAATAAATTAAACTCACATAATGTATTATCAATAACTGATGCTAGAACATGTTTTCTGTCAGCATTCTTTTATTATTTTTTATGTCTATTTGGTAAAGGGGTTTTAAGCTACACTACATTAGTGTAACTCTATATTAAAAAGGCAGTCTGGAACTTAATAAACGCTTACAAATCTTCTATTTTGTCTAGGTTATGTAATATGCTTTTTATGTGCATACAATGTAAGTAGAATCATTATCATACCTCAGGTAGCCATGACAACATAAAATCAGGTGGTTTAAGTGACATCGGACACAAATTCATGACATAGAGCACAAATTCATGACATGGTACACATTTTCTGGGGAGCCATTTTAGCTCAATAGTGCCACATTTACATCCAGTGGCCAAAAGACTGCATGATATATATTACGGTAGATCAGTGGTCCTCAAACCCTTCCACGGAGGGCCTAGTATATGCTGGTTTTTGGTCTTTCCCTTAAATTAGAGCATAATTAGGACCTAGACTGCCAGGTGAGGGGAGATACTAACCAATTAGTGAGCTATTCCATCAGGCTTGTACAAGGTAAAAGCGAAAACCTGCATACACTAGGCCCTCCATGGAAGGGTTTGAGGACCACTGCGGTAGATGTATCCCAGAGCTAGCAGACCTAAATATACTTGTTAACTAATCATCGAGCTCTTGACTGTTTCAATCAGGTGGTCTTGTTCAGGGCTACAACAAAACTGTGAGACAGCTGGGAGTCCACCAAGCGAGGTTTGAAAACCACTGTTCTACAGCAAATTCAGAAATCTGACAATATTGTGATGCTGAATCTGCTGCCTCTGTCAATCTCTATGAGCTCTATGAATCAGCTTCCTCTATCAATCTCTATGATCTCTATGAATCAGCTTCCTCTATCAATCTCTATGATCTCTATGAATCAGCTTCCTCTATCAATCTCTATGATCTCTATGAATCAGCTGCCTCTATCAGTCTCTATGGTCAACAAGGTTCCTTTATACTGAAGCTCAGTAAATAAGTACCCACCTGTAGGTTTACTGTTCAACTGTAAGTGGTTAATTTAATCTACACATTTAGCTTTTGATCTATAGGCCTATGCAGCTAACTGTAGAATTTTACAATATCAAATACATTTTACTATGAAACTGTATCCATTTATTTATAGATATTGCATTACTCATGCTTACTTTTATAATTAAAGATAATTTATAAAACCGTTCACAAATATCATAAGGATAGTTAAATAGGTAACCTAATATGTCATCAAGTCCAAATCTAAGGACAAATTATTGCAAATAAGTACAGGTGTGAACGTCTCTAAAGGTAGAAATAAATCTGCTTTCCTTTTTCCCCATAAGATGGCATTGTAGAGCTACTTGATGAAGTAGCCTTCTCTATTTAATTGAGGATAGCCTTTCAAATACACAATTAGGCATAGATTTGACTGTAGCAGAATGAGAAGTCTACAACTAGTTAATATAAACTATTTTATCATCTGACCATTGAGACTTATGTAAGTACTGGTACAAGGACGCACAGCAGGGCCTGCTCTAGTTTGTTGGAGGCCTTAGGTGAGATTTGGTTAAGGGTAGGCCCCACCTCATGATAGATATTCTTAATTGCAGAAATACTATTTATTTAGTTTGAACTTTTTTACTATAATTTTTACTCTATTTCAACGTGTTGCAGTTTTGAAATGTTTTTGGCAGTTATAACCATTTGACCATGGGGCACAGATTATTTGGCAATCTTAAATCACTAGTGTGATTTTTACATTATACACATTCTGCCATGGTTTATACCCTGTTAATGTTTCTGTATTTTATTTTTATTTATTTAACCAGGTAAGCTGATTGAGCTCTCATTCTCATTTGCAATGGTGAACTGACCGAAAAAATCCTAACAGTGCAAGGACAACCCAAAGTTACACACAGAACACAACAAATGGTATTTCTAAGTGAGATATTCTACATGTTCTAAGCTCAGGTTCTGACTGAATTCTCATGAAGTTAGAGTTCAAAACACAGACATGTAATCTAAAAACCCTCATGCGAAGATGTTCTGCGTAGAATCACACTGTTCTTCCAAATGGGAATTAAAGGCCAGCACCAATCTGCTTGGAGGTGAAAATATTCCCTGTCAAGCAACCACAGTTGAGCTTGGAGGCAGCCAACCTAACACAAGGATTTGCAAAAGCAGGACAAGGCAGCTGTGGTCCCCCTTCAATCCTGGATGGTGCTGAACTGATTTGCATCAGTTCAAAAAACCCGTATTGATGGCCATGCAGCAGCCTGAATTTAACCACTGGTTACAGTGATGCAACTCTACTGCTATTTTACAAAAAATAAGTAATTATAGTAACATAAACATTTGTTGGTGGAGAGAATTGTGTATTATTTTCATCTGAAATCTCTCTGAAAAGAGGCTGAAGTCCCATCCCCTTTTATGAAACAATGGTGACGGTGTCCCTAGATTTGGCAGTTTTCCCTTTGGATCATTTGATTGGTAAATTAGTCTAGTGACAAATGCACCTATTTGATAAGGATGCCCCCGACATATGTAGTAAGTTATGTTATTAACTTGGTGAAGGCTAACTTTATCATCTCTGTGCAACTGACGGCGGTGTATTCTAGGACTATGAAATGTATCTAAATTGACTTGAGGTGGATAGTGAACATAAATGTCAAAATGTTACAAAAGAGTCCAGATTTTATGAAAGGACATGCGTATGAATATTAGAATATTTTATAAAAGGTCAAACAATTCTGTGATAATAATCAGCAATAATACAATATCTTGAAGGCATCAACGCTTTGACGAATGGAATTTAGATGGAAATATGTGTTATAGTATATAAATCATATACCCTACAAAACGGTGTACTTATACACATGTAAGAGGGAGAAATACAAATTAACAGTGTACTAATACAAAAATAGACTTCCCATCAATTTTAACCATCTTCCCTGTCCCTGCTAAAGTGAAGCAGGCCCAAACCATGATGCTGCCACCACCATGTTTGACAGTGGGGATGGTGTGTTCAGGGTGATGAGCTGTGTTGCTTTTACGCCAAACATAATGTTTTGCATTGTTGCCAAAAAGTTCAATTTTGGTTTCATCTGACCAGAGCACCTTCTTCCACATGTTTGGTGTGTCTCTCAGGTGGCTTGTGGCAAACTTTAAACGACACTTTTTATGGATATCTTTCAGAAATGGCTTTCTTCTTGCCACTCTTCCATAAAGGCCAGATTTGTGTAGTATACGACTGATTGTTGTCCTATGGACAGACTCGCCCACCTCAGCTGTAGATCTCTGCAGTTCATCCAGAGTGATCATGGGCCTCTTGGCTGCATCTCTGATCAGTCTTCTCCTTGTATGAGCTGAAAGTTTAGAGAGACGGCCGGGTCTTGGTAGATTTGCAGTGGTCTGATACTCCTTCCATTTCAATATTATGTAATAGCATTACAGTGCTCCTTGGGATGTTTAAAGCTGGGGAAATCCGGCTTTAAACTTCTTCACAACAGTATCTCGGACCTGCCTGGTGTGTTCCTTGTTCTTCATGATGCTCTCTGTGCTTTCAACGGACCTCTGAGGCTATCACAGAGCAGGTGCATTTATACGGAGACTTGATTACACACAGGTGGATTCTATGTATCATCACTAGTCAGTTAGGTCAACATTGTATCATTCAGAGATCCTCACTGAACTTCTGGAGAGAGTTTGCTGCACTGAAAGTGAAGGGGCCGAATAATTTTGCTTGCCCAATTTGTCAGTTTTTTATTTGTTAAAAAAGTCTGAAATATCCAATAAATTTTGTTCCACTTCATGATTGTGTCCCACTTGTTGTTGCTTCTTTACAAAAAATTACAGTTTTATATCTTTATGTTTGAAGCCTAAAATGTGGCAAAATTTCGAAATGTTCAAGGGGGCCGAATACTTTCGCAAGGCACTGTATGTAGTGGATAATTATTACCTAACTTTTGAAGACAGCACCAGAATAGTATGAAGGTCTGATGCATGTCTACATTATTAGCACAATCTGAGACAGTCTGGACGAATCAGTGTAGACAGAGAGTGTTCGTCTCTGAAAACTAAATTGTACATTTTGTGCGTGAGAATCTCATGATGGAGTGGAAATAGATGACAGATGAAAGAGCCTCTGCCCCAGAAGAATGTACGAAATGGTGTAAGTATCAGAAAAGAGGACGAAGGTTACAGGATGCATCTCATGGCAGTTTCGGCAGATGGCCGCGAAAGGAGGAACTTGTGAGATTGAGAGACTGAACAACCAGGAAGAGTTCCAGGAGCTTTTAAAGAGCCTTTTCATTGAAGGTGCTGGAGAAGAGAAACTGTTGGCGTGCGGGCCACTTCACCGGCCACTTCATTAGTTACACCTTGATAGTACCAAGTTGGATTTAGCCATTGGAAGTTGGGTAAACTGTGGTCATAAATGGATGGACATGGTCAGCAATGATACTCAGGTAGGCTGTGGCATTTAAAAAATGCTCATTTGGAACTTAGAGGCCCAAAGTGTGCCAAGAAAATATCCCCCACTCTATTACACCACCACCAACAGCCTGAACTGCTGATAAAAGGAAGGATGGATCCATGCTTTCATGTTATTTATGCCATATCTGAATGTCGCAGCAGAAATTGAGAATCATCTACCCAGGCAACATTTTTCCAATCTTGTATTGTTCAATTTTTGTGGGCCAGTCCGTTTCCTGTTCTTAGCTGACAGGAGTGGCACCTGGTGTGGTTTATCGCTACTGTAGCCCATCCGCTTCAAGGTTTGACATATGCATTCAGAGATGCTCTTCTGCCTACCTTGTTGTAACAAGTGGTCTTGACCATGTCTACAACTATGGACAACCTAAATTAATGTGTGTGCGTGTGTGTGTGTGTGTGTGTGTGTGTGTGTGTGTGTATGTGTGTGTGTGTGTGTGTGTATATGTGTTTGTGTGTGTGTGTATATGTATGTGTGTGTATATGTATGTGTGTATATCTATGTATGTTTGTGTGTGTATATGTATGTATGTATGTGTGTGTGTATATGTATGTATAAGTGTGTATATGTATGTATGTATGTATGTGTGTGTGTGTATATGTATGTATGTATGTATGTGTGTGTAAAACAACAAAAATACATACGTTCTTAGTTTTTTTGGGGATAAATATAAAAAAAACATAAAATTCAATGAACCAGGATGTTTGATTTCATTCATCCATGTTCTAGCCATGGGTCTTCTGAATCTAAAACTATAAGATACTTCTCTGTAGGTCAAAGTATGACCTTTCTAGAGGCCAAAATGTCAACTGTGTGCCAGGCGGACTAAAGCCCCCCAAAACCTTGGAGGGTTAAAGGCGTTACAGACATATTAAGAGTTCTGACCAGCAATCAACAATGGGAAAATTAAGCTTTACTCAAACCGTACCGCCTAGAAGGCATGAGACGGAGACATCAGTGATGTAGGAAAAAGGTTTTGTGGTCAGATGACACCAAGATAGCAAGTCATGGCCAAAACTCAAATCACTATCTGTAGCAAAAACCTAACATTGTACATTCCTCAGGATTCAACATTCTGAAAGTAAAGTTTAATGATGGGAGTTATTCAGGATGTTATTCTATTTTTAATTTCCTAACTAGAACCCATATAATGTTCTCCCTCTTTCTGGCACAAGTACATTTGTGCATGATATGGGCGGTGCCGTGTTTATATTAGACTGTAAAGTAAAAGAAAACAGGAGAAAGCAGGATGATAATTTTTTCTTATCAGTGGAAGGATTTTATATATTTTGTGTGAATATGGGTTACTGTCGGCACCTGGACAACTTCTGACTGGAGTATTTAGATATACAAATGGCGATGGAGCTGCTCGGTTGGTATACATGAAGAAATACATTACATATCGAATTATTCATTACCTTAAGGTTTTATCTAATTTAGGTACTCTGTAAATGTTTCTTGACACTATACTAGTACTGTAGCTTGTAGAATATGAAATGTCTATTTCAGCCTCCCAAAGAGATAATTGTGTATACAGTTGTATGCAAAAGTTTAGGCACCCCTCACCACTCTCCTCTGAAGAATGACAACATGGAAGCCTCAAAACAACTCTCAAATGACCTGAAAACATAGAATGTTCAACATTATGGTTTAGGGGAAGGTTACAAAAAGCTATCGCAGAGTTTGGGTTAGATACAGTTGTATGCAAAGGTTTAGGCACCCCTGACAGCTTCCATGATTTTCATTTATAACAAATTGGGTGTTTGGATCAGCAATTTCATTTTGATCTATGAAATAACTGAAGGACACAGTAATATTTCAGTAGTGAAATGAGGTTAATTGGATTAACAGAAAATGTGCAATATGCATCAAAATGAAATTAGACATAAACAGTGCATACATTTTGGAACCCTTGTCATTTTGTTGATTTGAATACCTGTAACTACCTAGCACTGATTAATTGGAACACACAATTGGTTTGGTGAGCTCATTAAGCCTTGAACTTCATAGACAGGTGCATACAATCAGGAGAAAAGGTGGGAAATTGCTAGTTGTTGTTCTCTTTGACTCTCCTCTGAAGAGTGGCAACATGGGAGTCTCAAAACAACTTTCAAATGACCTGAAAACAAAGATTGTTCAACATTATGGATTAGGGGAAGGCTACCAAAAGCTTGCAGAGCTTTAAGCAGTCAGTGTCCACTGTGATGAACGTAGTGAGGAAATGGAAGACCACAGGCTCAATTCTTGTTAAGGCCAGAAGTGACAGGCCAAGCAAAATATCGGAGGCAAATGCAAAGGATGGTGTCAACGGTCTACCATAGCCTACAGACCACCTCCAAAGACCTACAACATCATCTTGCTGCAGATGGTGTCACTGTGCATCATTCAACAATTCAGCACACTTTTACACAAGGAGAAGCTGTACGGGAGAGTGATGTGGAAGAAGCCATTTCTGCACACACGCCACAAACAGAGTCGCTTGAGTATGCAAATGCACATTTGGACATACCAGCTTCATTTTGGAAGAAGGGGCTGTAGACTGATAAAATAAAGATGGAGTTATTTGGTCATATCAAGGGGCGTTATGCATGCCCGCAAAAGAACACAGCGTTCTTTGGTGGAGGTTCCCTCATGCTGTGGGGCTGTGTGACCAGTGCCGGTACTGGGAATAATGTAAAGTTGAGGGTCGCATGGATTCCACTTAATATCAGCAGATACTTGAGAATAACGTAGAAGAATCAGTCACAAAGTTGAAGTTACACCGGGGCTGGATATTTCAACAAGACAACGACCCAAAACACTGATCAAATTCTACTCTGGCATTTATGCAGAGGAACAAGTAAAATGTTCTTGAATGGCCATCCCAGTCCCCAGACCTGAATATCATTGATAATCTGTGGGGTGATTTGAAGCGGGCTGTCCATGCTCGGCAACCATTAAACCTAACTGAACTGGAGATGTTTTGGAAGGAGGAATGGCCCAACTAATAATTGATGTCATATTTCTGTTGGGGTGCCCAAATTTATTTATGCCCAAAAGTTTTTATGCATATTGCCTATTTTATGTTCATCCAATAAACCTCATTTCACTACTGAAATATTACTGTGTCTTTTAGTTATTTGATAGATAAAAATGAAATTGCTGATCCAAACACCCAATTATTTATAAATGAAAAATCATGGAAATTGTCATGGTGCCTAAATGTTTGCATACTACTGTAACCAATGAGCAAGAGAAAGACATATAACCTGTGTATTCTGGTGACAAAATAAAGATTATGTCTATAGCACAGGTTACATATTTCACTGTCCATTGACAGCTCAGATAAGATAATATGTTGAAACCCTTAAATGTTGTAGGTTTCTTAAATCAGTGGAATAAAGATAGAAACCCTCATTGATCTGAATTGAAATGTGGAAGTAATTATGTCCGAGAGTTCTAGGAAGCCAAGTCCTAGTGGAGAGCGGCAGTACGTCAGTGACGTAAATGAATGGATTATGTGTATACTGGAGGGCCAAGCACTGCCTCAACGTACTACAAACTGCTCTGTGAATACGTCAATGACAGCCTTGCAGGGGGTGATGCAATCCACAAAGCTACTACTGGGGGTGATTTTTCATAACATAACATAACATAAGGAAACACAAAAACACATCTCCCACATTACCAGCTGAGCCTTGACAAATCTTTTAGTCTGTCAAGGGGAAAGAAAATCGGCAAAAACAATAAGTATGAACAGTACAGTATGTATCTGTATGTGTTACGCTTTTACTATGACCAGAATGTTCATTTGAAATCAATTATTTTCTATGTTTGTGTGGCTAAAACGGTTTACACCAGGGGTCTCCGAACCTATTGCTGGACCGGTGCACCATCCGGTTGGTGTTCATTCCAACCCCACATACGGTGGCGCTTGAATGTATGTGATCGCCTTGTGCAGTTAAAACATTTTTGGTGTCAACACTTTCATTTCGTTAGAACCATTCTTTTTTTAAATGTGATAAATTAACACGGCTAACATGGTTGCATTGTTACCACACATTCCCAAGTCTTAAAGTGAGCCTAAAATTCAGGCTTTGGCACAGGGACTACTATTAGTCAGTCTATTTGTTTATATTTAAAAAATGACATAGTCTGCAGTGTCATCGAGGTGAAAGTAACCAATTTTCAAATTAAAACCCTTTAATTACTTTAGTGCACAAATATCAGTTCGTTGCAAGCTGAACATTGTAGAGAGAAGCAGGAACAGAGAAAGACAAGGACATGAGGAGACACAGAGTATCAGAGAGAGACTGTGAGAGGTGGAGGGCTACAGCACTTCTCCTCTTGTCTGGAGCTCTCTCTCTGTCCCATTGTGGGATCCCGCCCAAGCCGCCCATCCTAGGAAACAAGAGCTTCCTGTTGTTTCATAGAGCTTTCCTGCAGAAAGTTTGAGATATGTAATCTGGTTCCACCAGTAAAGAGGGACAGAACAGTGTCAGGCTGCAACATGAAAGCCCCAAACCCGGCCCCCGTGTCTTCTTTGTGCTGTTTTCTGTCTCTTCTTCTCTGGGGTAAGTAGATGATTTACAGAGCACTGTGTATGGATAGAGGGCCAGGGCAATGGAGGAGTATGGTGTATTACTATGACAAAAGGTCTGTAGAAATTGCCCTAGATTTATCCTCTTACAGTGAACACACACTGGGATGGGTATTTATGCAGGAGCGTGGCGGATAAAGTATTAATATGTTGTTTTATGTAGCTTATACTAAGTGATGTAAGATACATTACTGAGATAATCGCTGTCATCGCTGAGCACACATTAAAACTGAAGACTTCGTTTTCCAGACTAGATCACCGTTTTACGAGTCACAAAAAATCGGCAAGGTTTCTTTAAAGACAGCATTCTATTGTTTTCGTTTAGGTTAATGGTCAATTCTTTTAAGACTATACAAAGGGGGGATGTGCTCCCTGCCACTGTCCAGCTGTCACCCTTGGCTTCTAACTTTCCCATTCTACTATCTTTGTCTCTTCTGTGTGTTCCTAAGTTTTTAACAGCATGTACTATAGTTTTCTTGGACCAGGTGGGTCATATCTGTATTTTCTTAGTTTGTGTGATTGTGAGTCTGCATAAGCGCACACTCCTCTCAGCAGGGCCGGCCATAGACTTGTTGAGGCCCCAGCTGAGTTTTGGATGTGGGGCCACTCAGCTCGTGTACAAATATTTTAGTGGTCCCATCTTAAAGGGGATGAGACGTGTCACTCAGTTAAGAACAAAATGGTCTTCTTACCCCCAATAGCTTACACTCGGTTTCAAACGCTTTAAGAACATTTGCTTTGTTTCAATCTCCCCAATAACATTGTTTTTTGTCTTCCCTGTAGCAATGTGTTCTATATCATCCGGTTTGATTAGAGATGAAGAAGCACCACAAGCTACCACACCAGCTACCATTCCAGGTAAAAAGACCATCCTTTTCTTTCTGGGTTCTTTTCAACAACTAGGACTGCATGTATGGACAAAAGTCATAGACAATATGGGCACAATATGTTTGTTTAAATGTATAAACAAATCAAGTTACTGTAATGCTATTGCAATACTTTGGTGAATTACCAGTAGCTTTGCAATGCTCACAAAAGCTAACAAAACATTTCAATAGAACCTAACAGACTCCAAAGACAGAAAATAATTTAGATGGTCTTTGTTAGAATGGCATAAACTTGCTGGCTGTATGCGGATAATCTATGGTGAATACAAATCTTACTTTGGTTTACCTGTACCTTGTTCCTTTCAGGTTACACACCAATGTTCCAACCACACTACACAGCAACATTCAGCAGCAATGAAAGTCACAGTAAGTTAATTAAATTAATTTAAACATTTTTTTGCTAACCTTTTAACACCTGTTTCACAATAGTGTTATTCCGCAGCGTAATGGTCGTAATAGGGATTAAGTTAAAGATGATTATAAAGGTGTAACACCTCATTAATTAAAGGATCTGGGAGCAAACAGTGCTGTCAATAGTGTCAATCATGTCTTTCACGCGATGCTTTGACGCTGCGATATTTTAGTCCACGGGGACTCTATTGGACGATGACTGTGAACACGAGTTCAGAACAGAACTAGCCGGAGCAGAATACATTGGATTATCCTCTCTCTGCCAAGAGCCCTGTGCCTCTAACACAATGTGAAGCCAAGACAAACCTGATGGGAGGTCCTGAACAGTGTGCAGTCAGCAGCAGCTAACGCAAGACCCGATACTGCGTGGGGTCAAAGGTTAACTGAAACCTTGTTACAATCCCCCCACACGCAACACACACCTGGCTGCACATCCTGTATTTGTTCATAATTTGCCCCATGCAGCGGCCGTGATCACTGCGTGAACTCTAGAGTCGAAAAACAATGAGAACTTTGAAACAGCTAGCCCCCCCTTCGGTGTTCCTCACCCTACGTTATCCTTGTCCACTCCCCCTGAGCTCCTCCTTTGCTGAAAAGACCCATTTCCTGATGTCATTACTAAATCAAAACCGTTTCTCTGTAAACAGATGCGTTCGGGGGCCCAACCGACCCACGTGTTCGCGTTTTGTATGGATTTTCCCGAGAAGACAAACTCATTTTACAAAGTAATTTTAAGGGTGTTTAAACTTCACTCCCCCCCGCCCCAATAATCAATAAGGACCTGAAGATATGAATAATTGTTTCAGTGACGATGAAGAGGCTGTCTCCATGTTCCTCAGAGAGCTGTGAGAAACTGAGGAAACAGCCACCCGGGTGCACATGGGTCGAGGTGTTACACCCAGAATCTTATCCAAACACCAAGGCCCTGTCCTGGTAACCCTGGAGGTGACGAGTCAGTTAAAGGTTTCTGCATTCGTTGACTGGAGCTGCTGGTCAGAGAGAGAAGTGTATTTTTCAAACAGCTGGCTGACAAATAACATCTTCCAGATTCTGATCAAATGAACTGAGATATGAATCCACAGCCGTGTGTAGTCACCATTACGTCTACCCCTAAACGCACTAGCCCTAAATGTTTACTCATGTTTCCGATTTGGCATAGGCAGGCCTCAAAGCAAATAAATCACAAGCTGCAAGTAAGCCATGCCTTTCGCCTGTGAGAATATCAGACTAAAAAGCAGAACAAGAGTTAAAGAGTAAAGGGGTTTCAGATGTGAGTCCAGCCCAGCCTGGGTGTGCTCGTTTTTACTTAAGAGAGAGAGGACAATCTTTTGAGCCTACACCCCTTTAAAAGGCAAGACAGTCTTCAAGAAATGCACCGGAGCAAGGGAATTTCTTTCTGCCAAGGCGTCGGGCAGACAGACAGATTCTCTAAGAACATCTGGACACCTAACCGCGGGTAACACCGATCTGACATCTGGTAACTGAGGGTAACACTGCGTCTAGCTGCTTCCACCCTGTGGAGTTTCCTGTTATGCCTCGTAGGGTTTGGCGTAAGGAAATCAGCCTCACTCAGGATTGGCGTGGCTCAGTGGGGGAAACTCTCCTATGTTCCCTTTCTCTGGCATGAAGGGAGCGCTTAGCTTCGTTGGTGTTTTCCTCTCCGTTATCTCCAGTGAGTGTGTGGGCATGGCACTGGCGTTGGCAGCTAGTTGCTGACGTAATGTGTGGCGGTAAAGATAACATAAATCTTCATTGGGATCTTTAAAAACACATTTTAACTTAATAATTTTTATCTTGTTTGAATTTATCTTGTGGGACAAAACGGTTTTGTTTTATTTTAAAAGGCTGTTTAACAGATTTTAGTTTAACCTGAATGGGATTATATTATTGAGTATTTATTGTTCATTAGTTGTATTGTGATTTTCTCTTCTTACTGTAGATGCAAGCCACGGAGAAGAACGATCTGCCAGTGTATTAGGTGGGTCATTATACATTTTTTCTAAATACATGTAAGCTTGTTTAATAATGTTGATTTATAGCTAGTTCTGATCACTTTCACATTCAGTATTTTAGGGAAATGAGAGCAACCTAAACATGTGTAACCATGAATCTTGTAGACAATAATTGTACATGTTAAATGATTTGTTAAAAATAACTGAAACAGAAGATATCTGAAACTGACAACTATCTAATGTTAAATTTTTCTTTCTCATTGTACAGCATGTGGGAATAAAACAAATCTATGTGAAATTTACTGTGACTGGTGTGAAGTATTTCCCTCAAGAATAGAGTGTTACTCTTATGTGTATAAGGAGTTGTGCTACAAAACGTTTGAAAAGGCTATCGAGCCATTTAACCGCACTGATTGGTGCAACTGGGACAATGTGAAAAGGTAGGCCTAAATGCACCTTCAAACGCATCACATCAACAGTCTTGCATACACATTTATGTGTTTAAACTAAAGTTTAGGACACATAACACATTCTCAAAGAATGCATTCGTCATTAATCAATACCAACTTTAATAATGGGGTTCAGAGCATTTAAAACACAACCCTTTGCTAACAACGAGTGCAGAAACCAAATAAAAAGCATTCTTACCAATAGTACAGAGTTAAACGATTTAAAGTAACAATAAAACTTTAATAACAATGAATACATTTGAAACATTGCTATCAGTTTGCAGATACTCATGTCCAGAGCAACATTCATCAATAAATGCATATATTTTTTGTCTTTTTTAATGATTTTAACCTGTGTAAAACAGGTGATCGTAGTGCCATTCTCAAAATTAAACTATTGTACAGCAGGAAATGAAATGAATAATAGTTTGTACACGCAGCCTATATTTTGTATACATTCGTATAGACAGCATTACCTCAACCTTCTCTCTCGACAGCATGTATAACACGTTCACCCTGTGCACGGAAGATATAGCCGAGTGTCTGGGGATCCCCTGGCCCAACTGGATGGTGGAGAACACATTTGTGGACATACACTCCACCTTCTTCCTGGACTGCCCTAATGAGGCGCTGAGTGACCCCCCACCCAGCATCGTGTTCGCCCTGGTGATGGCCCCTATCTGTCTCATACCGGTCATGGTGGTACTGGTTGTGCTCAAGACCAAGAACGGCGATGGCAGTTCCTGATAGAATGTTCTAGATCAGTCTACATCCACCTCGACTCACATCCACATGTATACTCGATCCCTCTCCATGCTGACCATTCACGGCTGAGGCTAATTGCTCAACTGCCGTAAAGAGAATTGTTTCTTCTCTTTAACCCGTTAAGGATTTGCTTGGCTGATACAGAAAGTGTAAGAGAGCTTGGGCATATGTCAAGGATTGATGGATTAGCAACCCATTACACATTTGAGTACTTACAGGGGTTCAGGAAAGGTTTGTCTGTGTTGTGTACCATGTCAGGTCAATATCCTCAGGGTTTCCTCTTCACCGCCCATCTCTTCATTCTACTGTGATCATTTCACTACCATTGTCTGGTTTATAACAGCCATTTTTCTTTACATCTTGGTCCAGGGTTGTGCTCAAATTCAGAATTGAGGGAAAATATTTATATTCAATGAAATTCAAAAACCTCATCTATTTTATATTAGGTGTAGTCTATTAATGGGCCATACAACAACAATATTACCCTTTGATATGACAAATAATGTCAGATCTGGAACCTGACAACAACTATGATAAACTGATTACATTTTCAATGCTAAATGTGTATGCGATTTAAGAAAAAGTTACTTTTGTGAATGTTTAATGGAGGATAACAGGAACTGAAGCGTGCCAAGACAACGACAAAGGAGTTTCGTTTGTGGAATTTCTACTCTGGTTAGGAAAATGTGTCTCGCATTGCTGGACATTCAGATTGTTGATATTCAAAGACAAATGCATTCTGGGAGTTTCACGCACTCAAGTGAAGGAACTTCGTCATGTTTTTTTAATGCACCTTGAGAGGGTCTTTCTGTTTTTGTTTATAACCACAGAACAAAACGAGATGATTCCTCTCAAAAAGTAGTTCTACTGTCTTTGAATGTGTTAGTGAGTAGTGGAACATCTGTGGAGAGCCCAACAGGCCACGCCTCCAAGTGTAGAACAGAGGTGTGGCCAAGCGGGTGTGTAGATTACATGGGCTGAGATTAAGGGAGGCGTTATGAAGTGTTTAGGTCAAAGGTCAGACCCAGAGGAAGGTTGGGATCTAGAGTCAAGGATTGGACACAATTGGCTGGTGGCCTACACCCACAATGTAGGCCATGGAATCAGTTTCCAGTTTCGCATGCCTGATAACTGAATCAAGCATCAGAGGAAATCATCAGAGGAAATCACAGTTGAAATCCCCCTTTATTTTAAACACTGAATGAAGACTGAAGGGAAAAAAGTGTATTTCTGTCCTCTACTTGAGACAGTTTAAAAAAGAAATAAGATTTTCTTTTTGATGCTTTTTACATTCCTGTGGAAATTTTGTTTTATTATGCTGTGTGAATCAGTTTGGAAACAAAAAAATATAAATGCTCATGAATAGTATTTCTGCTCTTCCTCCGGTCATGTGACCTCCTGGATTATGTGCAGTCTGTTAAAGGGGTGCATGTCTTAGTTAAACCATGGCCTCTTCTGTCAATGTACTGTATAAAATTATATTTTGACATAATTGTACACAATGATTTGATTATATACTATGTTAAAACCAAACGTATAATTTCTTGACTTTTGTTATTGGCAATGTAAAAGGATTGCAGAAATAAAACTTTATATCTGTGAGATTTAAACAATGTGAATTCTGGTAACTGGATCCAATTGGTTAAAACCCTGTCCCTTAATGGAATGCACAGATGACGTTTTGCCCCATTCTGAACCAGCGCTGAGAGATACTGTGGGTAAATTTCCATACCGATCCCTCACCCCTCCACACTATGCTTCTCTGTAGAAATTTATGGACGTCTTAAACCAACCCCTCCACCAGTGGTGCCCCCAGAAATGTTTTATGGGAGTGGTCCGATGGGGCCACTGAAAATCTTGGGGTGGCACACCAAAATGAAAAGCCACAACTGAGAATTGTAGTTTGCTGTTGTAGTATTTGTGTGGCGATCTGCGAGAACCTGTCGGATGTCACAGTCACTTAATGTTGGCTATAAGCCAAAAAAATAAAATAAAATGTGTTTCCTGTAAAAATTTAGATTTTTTTATTTTTTGTATAATTTATACCCTAAACTTAATTGTCATGAACAAAAAAATCTAAGATTACTTAACAGTTATTTTCAATAGTTTTTACACCTTTTTCAAGCCATTTTAGATCAAAAGCTTAAGTCGCCTGCTTTTATGAGTATTGCAGCAGACCCAAAACACCCGATCATTGAAGTCAGGTTATTTAAAAAAAAAAAAATTGCCAAGAAGTTACTAATGTAGCCTAGTAGTTAAACTAACGTCTACATTCACAACCTGATTATGAACAAAAATATTTCCTTTCAATATACGCCACACCAAAGTACAGTCCCATTTTTAAAAGAGGGTTCTGCCCATGCTGTGAAGTGCTTATCAGTTATAGCAAAAAAACAAGAAGATAAAAAATATTATAAACATCATTACAGTAATGTCAGATAAGATTAGATTTTAAGCAGCAATGCATATCCTGTAACTTGTATAAGTTTTGCTGGTTGCAAGAGAATCTGACTTTGACAGTTACAAGCCCCATTATCACATCTTCATGTTCTTTAAGAGGCTCTGACTCTGACAGTAACAAGCCCCCTCATCACATCTTCATGTTCTTTGAGAGGCAATGACATTAACAAGCCCACTCCTCACAACTTCATGTTCTTTAAGAGGCTCTGACTCTGACAGAAACAAGCCCCTCCTCACATCTTCATGTTCTTTAAGAGGCTCTGACTCTGACAGAAACAAGCCCCTCCTCACATCTTCATGTTCTTTAAGAGGCTCTGACTCTGACAGAAACAAGCCCCTCCTCACATCTTCATGTTCTTTAAGAGGCTCTGACTCTGACAGTAACAAGCCCCCTGCTCACATCTTCATGTTCATTAAGAGGCTCTGACAGTAACAAGCCCCTCCT
>JACXGM010006906.1:0-31771 GCA_016801145.1 Umbra pygmaea | reverse complement strand
GTTTTATTATTATCATTATTACTATTACTATTATTACTATTGTCATTCCTATTTTAAAATTCTATATTGTTGTAATTCTTGTTTTTAAGCCCACTGCATAGAATCGCCGAGCCATGTCAATAAGAATTTCTCTGCATAGGATGATGTATGTTGTTCAATGCATATGATAAATAAACCACTTTGACTTTGACTTGACTTGTCTACCAAGATAAAAATATATATAATTACACTGTGCACATACAAATAAAGATCAGTATATGCATCATAAAGGGCCTCTGATAAAATATAGACAGTTGACAATTCAAAAGAGGTAGCAATTTAATCAACTTCTCAGAAGTTTCTTGATTGCCAGAAATGGAAATGAATGGTGTCCAATGCCGTAGAATGGATATTTGGAACTATTCGAGGCTGCGTACCACGGAAGTGGGCGGCAAAAAGTGTACAACTGAGTCGAATGGGAGTGTCGCCATTATGTTTTTCTCTATCACTCTTTCCCATACTATAATTCTTCAAGAGGTGCAGGCCAGAGTACATTAACCTGAATTTGGCCTGTTATGTGGCCAAATTCAACCAAAGACAATAAATTAGCTAGATTCCTAACCCTAAACATTTGGGCCTATAATTTTTTCAACCCTCTCTTGGGGGAGCAAGCCGTTCCATATATTTGATCTATTTCTGAGCTAGAACACCTGATTCAATTCATCTGCTATGGTTCAGGCCCTTGATTAATTAATGGTGAGTATACTGTGGAACCTGTTGTGCCTGGAGGAGAGGGTTGAAAAGTGAACCAGAGCCCATCTACGAAGAGCCAGTTTACTTCCTATTAAACCCCATTGCACCAAATTTGTTTGCAGTTCCACCAGAGATCAACTGGGGGTGATCGTGGGCGAGTGCAAAATGAATGGGAGTCTATGGAGCTAGATCTGATTGTAGTTTTTGCAAGTTCAACATGGATAATAGGTCAAAAGTTGAAAGAACAAGTACCTATGTCCTTTCGATTTCTTAAAGGTTGAGTCGTTGTTGCCCATAACACGCTAGCATTCTGCTAATGAATGCTGTTTTATCAGTTAAAGACCGATTATGACCTGAGATTCCACTTGATGGCATCCAAAGCGGAACCAGCAGAGAATGTCTAATGTGAATATTTCGGCATGGTCTTTGAAAAATTAGCAAACCAAAACTCTTTCTAGCACGTGTATTGACAGGGAGAAGCTAACCTGTCAGCTGTGTTGTCGATAAAAAAAGGAAGTGACTCAGAGCTTGCCGTAAAGCAGTATCTCTAACCGTATGATGTGTATGACATCATTGACATTTTAAAAGGCTTTTTAGAACAAAAAAGTGACTAACACCCAGCAGTGTGTATTTTCTTTGCCTCCCCTTTCGAATGCAACATTCAAATTACTAGACAAAATATAATATCCTGAGAAAAGTGTATTTTGAGGGGTATAGCTCCATAGACCATAGCTCCATTCATTCTGCACTCGCCCGTGAGCACCCACATATTTGAACCACTGCTGGCAGAGTCTAAATAATACATACTCTACCCACAGGAGACTGGTTAGGGGTTGGTATCAGCATTAAGGTCTGTGTGCTGAATAATATTCAAATTGATTTCCCAACTCCCACAAAATTAGATTGAGCATACCAAAGGCCAAAAGTTATAATTTATATATATATACACTTTTCTACGTGATTCATGTTGAATTGCAAAGTAACAGTGTGGACACAAAGTAACGGGGTGGACACAAAGTAACGGGGTGGACACAAAGTAACGGGGTGGAGACAAAGTAACGGGGTGGGCACAAAGTAACAAAGTAAACACAAAGTAAAAAGTGGAATGTAAGAAGGCTAGATGAAAGTATTAACATTATGTGTTGATATTTATTATTAATTTACTATGCATTTATTTATTTATTTAAAACATTTAGTAAAATGTTATGCATGTATTTGTCAGGAAACTGCGCCGTTATCTGCTGCAGAAAAGCAGAAACGATACACTGCACGCCAGGATGAAAAGAAAGTTGATGACATTTGTTTCTCCTTCACAACGTAACCCTGTGTGCCCACTGTTTTTTCCATCACCAAACCTGCCCATGCACTTACTAATTTCTCCCCTCTCTCACCAGATGACATTCTGCTGAGATCCAGCCACCCAACAACATGCCCGCTCGACCCTATTCCCTCATCCCTCCTGCAGACCATCTCTGCAGAGCTCCTCCCATTCTTTACCGCTGTCAGCAACTCATCCCTGACAACTGGATGTGTCCCTGCTGACTTCAAGATAGCGAGAGTGCCTCCCCTCCTAAAGAAACCAACACTAGACCCCTCTGATATCAGAAACTACAGACTGGTGTCCCTCCTGTCTTTTTTATCCAAGACATTGAGCGTGGCGTCTCCATACAACTCTCCTTTTATCTCTCTCAGAATGATCTACTCGACCCCAACCAGTGAGGCATCAAGACGGGCCACTTGACTGAGACAAAATATAAAAAAGATTTAGAACCTGAAAGAAGGCAGCGATACCTGAATAAAGAGAAGGATAGGTGGTGAAAGGACAGAGAAGAAGGAAGATAAAAGAAAGTGGCAGAGCTCAGTGAAAGAGAGAAGAGAGCAGAAAGAAAGAAATGGCAAGAAAGGAAGAGAACACTTAGAGATAGTGCCAGCGCCAGAATAATTACCACTCCTCCTCCAATTCCAGACACTCCCTATGGTCTGAAGGAGTTGTTCCTGGGAGAAGAGGAAAACCCACATTGCACTGAAGGCCATCATAAAAGAAAACATTAGGCAGTGGTGAATTGTAAACTTTGATGGTAAACCCTACGCAGGATTCATCCCGGAGGTTCAGGATGATGTGCAGGTAAAGTGCATGCACAAGAATTGGACCAACAAGTTCTACTGGCCAAGTTGGTACAGGTATGACCAGATTGTGTGCCTGATTAGAGAGCCACAGCATTTAAATAAGAGGTCTTACCAGCTGGAGAAGACAGTGTAGAATGTCTTGGAAAAAAACCTTGGGTTGCTGGTTTGCCAAAAAGTTTGCTGTTGCTGTAGCATCTGTGAGCACAGAGACAAATTGTTTTAGAGACAAAAAAAATGAATGTTCATGTGAATGTTGAATTAATTGCCTTTCTTTAATGCAGTGTGTTTTTGTCCACTGGTTTGAGGTCCACCCTGTTACCTCCTGTACACCCCATTTCTCATCTGTCCACTGTGTTACCTCCTGTACACCCCATTTCTCATCTGGTGTGAGGTCCACCGTGTTACCTCCTGTACACCCCATTTCTCATCTGTCCACCGTGTTACCTCCTGTACACCCCATTTCTCATCTGTCCACCCTGTTTTCTGTGTGTTTTATATTCCTTTTTATTCTAAAAGAAATGTGTTGAAATTACATTGTGCCTTAAAACAGAACATGTCTTTTTTCAAGTTAAGTGCTTGCTTAATTTCTTTGTAAAATATATTTAATGGGGACGGTTGTGGACATTTTAGCTTATATAAAATCTAAATATTACGATAAATCTGCATTCAAAACCCTTCTTAATAGAGCGGAGAATGTCTGGTAACAGGGTGGACATTTGTCACATTCTTAGACATTGGTCAAAATTATTAGACCATGATATCCTGAGCTGGACCAATATTCTTATAGTTCAGTAAGCCCTCCTCCAGGGAAAATGATAAAATTATGTTTTTTTTAATAGACTGGAAACCAGGCTGAAATGAAACTGAATTGTAGAAATGACCTGCATATTATGGCACCATCGTGTGGCCAAACTGAATATACTTGTGTATGTTACATATTAATAGTACTCATATTATGCTTTTTTGATTTTTCCCTTTCCTTAATTGTGTTATATGTTTTTTGTGCATGTAATAGGTTTAAAAAGTGAAAATGCACCGCAAAGGGAGTTTCCATCTCCAACAGAAAACACTGTTCACACACTGCTCCAAACAGCTTGATTGTAGTCAAGCCCAAAGAATGTATATAGTACTGGACGTAACGTGTGACATCACCCATTGGTTTGTGAAGATCTGATTTGAGTTGTCGAATTTGCTACGAGCCCAGCCATCTTGGTTGCGGATGTGACGATTTTAGACGACAGGGGGTATCTGACTGTGACGTTAGCTGAGAGTAGGCAATGCTGTTTATGCTCTATGTTGCGTTACACACTTTCACTGGCACAGACAATGTCAATCACATCAAGACACTCCCTAAAACACCCCCTGCTTTATCGCTGATTTTAAAATCAACAAGATCATGATAAAAAAAAATGAACATCATTCTGTATTGCAGAAGACTTAAAACTAGCAATTGATACCATAAACTCATCAAGGAAATGTTTACTGAGGTAATAAATCAATTGAGACGTGGCTGAATTTCTCATAGACTTCTACAGAAACCGACCTCTTTTGCAACCACACATGTTGCCCCGGGGAATTCAGATAGAATGCAGGTTTAAGACACTTCTGCATTTGCATCCCTTTGCCAAACCGGATGCTAGCCCTGTGTAAAAGGCTTTACTTCTGTGACGAACTGACGTCAGCTCGTAACGGAAGTTAAATTTAACAGCTACTTTTCATATAGGGTAATGGGTTATGTATTTTAAGATGTGAAATATTCCTGTTGTGTTTATATCAGCTGCTGTTACGATCACAGTCAAATGTAGCCTCGTGAGCTAACGTTACAAAGTTAGCAGAAGACAACTTTCTAGCAAGCGTGAGAGTTAGCTTGAAACCGAGAGTTCAACACACAGGGTGAATAGAGGAGCTGCAGCAAAGTGCAGTACAACAAAACATTTTGTTTTTTCAGACATCCCAAGTCTCCCGGATGTCCTGAAAGTCTCCCGCATTGTAATCACGGCTTTCTAACACCCGCAAATTATTTTCAATATGCTAGCCATTGATTTTCTTAATCAAACTAAAAATCGATATCCGGGATATTGTATATCATATGTGAGCGTCTTAAAATGCGGTAGACTCCCGGGACATCCGGGAGACTTGGGACGTCTGTTTTTTTTTAAATTAAACCACATAAACCTATTCTGGTACAACCTCTAAATACAATTATGAACCTGAAAATAAGCATAATATGAGCTCTTTAAGACATTTACATCAACCAATATTATATTACTATTATTAGTGTCTAATTTAATTTTCACGTTTGTGCCATAACAGTCACGTGGTTGTTTATTGTGAAAGGGACCAAGTGTGCCTCAATGTGGGTGGAGTCAAACGTCTATGCATTGTGCCTTTACCATCTCCTAATCCTAAACTTAACCATTACAACACATATATTACATTTATTCCCATCTCCTAATCCTAATCTTAACCATTACAACGCATGTGCTGGTTGTAAAGAAATGGTGGGTGGGGTCAAACTTGGGAGGAATCAAACGTTTGACTCCGACCACATTGAGCCCAGCCCCAAAACAAGAACCCTTGTACAGGCACTGCATAGACGTTTGACTCCACCCACTTTGAGGCACATCCCGAATTGCACACTGCATAATTTTCACTCTTAGCATGGAAGACTTATTGTCAAATATTGTAGGTGATCGTAAACAAACAAATGACTGCCAATAATGCAGGGGAAGGGGTTCATTTTAGTATAATCTACAAATTAAAAGTCAAAATGGATTCTTAAATTATCTCCCTCTGCTGGTGATTTGTATGTTGTGCAGTCCTACAAAGGACAGTAGGGTAGTGATTGGTTACATAAATCCCCATTACATTAAAGTCCACATGTCTGCTTAGTTATTGCATTTTTAAATAATTTCTTTATGTCTAATGAATCACATAAAAAAGTATGTGTGTATATATATATATATATATATACATACTTTTTATTACTTATTTTTTATACTGTATATATATTTATACATTTTTTAAATAACTTTTGGCCTTTGACATGCTCAATCTAATTGTATGTAGATTGAGCATTTAATAAATCATTAAAACTAATTTTTCAACCACTCCACAGATGTTTTGGCCAGTCGGTTAGGACATCTAATTTTTGCATGACATAAGTACGTTTTCCAGCAATTATTTACAGACAGATTATTCCACTTGAGACAGGAGGCCAGCGTGGTAACCCCTGTTAAGGTTGCCTGTCAGATTAAACTCCACCTAAATTATATTTTAGAAATAAAACATGCTTAGGGCTGGAATCTATCATGCCTCCACAACCCTGCGGGATGGGGCCTATTTTACTATAGTACATGCTTCATTCATTTTTCCTGATGGTTGAGTATCAATCTGAATTCTACGCTGAGGTATTGAATTCCATACCGCAGAATTCCCCGGCTTGATGACGACCTTACACAAAGCCATTGCCATCGCATATGACGACTATGTCCAAAGCCACTGTCGCTGCCCACAAACCCACCTGGCGGGCCTTGTTCCTGTAAATCTTGCTGTGCATCTTATCTGGATCTGTCTAAAGACTGGACACAGCCCACACGAGGATCTGAACGCTCAGATCATGACTAATAAGAGGACCTTTATCCCCTTGACACCTGAATTTATTTACAATTATGTGTGTCTGTGTGTTTCTGGCTCCAAGCTGATGCTAAATTAAGTTTAGATTGCTAATTTGTCTATAGCATATGGAATAGATATAAATTTAAGTATGATGCAAATTAGCGACAACATGGATTTATGGTAAAATGACAAAACGGTAAAATTAATAAAACACATTGTCCCATCTCAGATATGTAGATTTTTTTCTTTGTGACACTCCGACCGGTCCTACGAGAAACCAGTGCATGCAAAAATGTTCCTAGGTATGTATCGAATGTAAACAAACGGGCATTGGGGGAATACACACGCTTTCGCCTGCAGTCGGAATGGAAGGGGTTTGATGCAAGTTAGCGACAGTCGGCATTAAGGGTTTAAATGTACTGATAAACAACTTGCCGTTAATTGGACATGCATTTTTAAACTTTACACCTGGCACAGCCAGAAGAGGAATGGCCATCCCACTGAGGCTGGATCCTCTCTAGGTTTCTTCCTGGAAAGCAAATTACTGAGGGGGTTTTTCTAGCCACTGTGATTAAATTCTGAATTGTTGCTTGCTCTTTGGGGTTTTAGGCTGGGTGTCTGTAAAATAATTTTGTGACAACTGCTGATGTAAAAAGGGTTTCATCAGAATTATAATTCATAATTCATCAAAATGATGTCATGGCTGTAGAAGATTCTGATTCTGGCTAATTGACATCATTTGAGTCAATTGGAGGTGAACCCCTGGATGTATTTGTCATGCAATGTGGTGCGGTAACTCATGGTTTCCATGGTGCTGAATCCACTGAAGAAATACACAAAGAACTTGGGAAAACAAAAGTGTATTTATAGTAGATAAACACTTTTACAAAAGAAATACAGCCTCTTGGGGCAAACACTAAATCCCGACTTGAAGAACACACACTACACGGAACCGACATCAAACAATGACTGACAGCTGACAACACTAACAGGAGAACTAAATACACTCAGCAATTGGGCTAGTAGACTAAGCTGGAGAATAATTGGAAAGGATCTTTTGGTACAAAGGAGGCATGTGATTAATGTCATATGACCTGAATAGCGGGAAACAAGATAAACAATTCACACAGGACAGGAACTGTAATCACATATACCAAGCCAAGACATTTAGAATTTATTCTAAGACCTGGCCAAGCTAGTGGAGCAATTTCCAAACAATTTCCTAATCAGTCTGAATTGAGAGCAGCTGTCTTAATCAGGCACCCTGCTCAGATCTGTGAAGCAACTCCTCACCACTTAGTGGCAGCCACGCTACACCCAAGGGTGACAACGAGTCCTATATTGATGTAACCTGTAAAGCTGCTCACTCCCTCCTGCAGAAGAGACTCGTGCACTTTACAAGGTGGCATCATTAGGAAGGAAAACTATGTGTATATATTAAAGCAACATCTCAAGACATCAGTCAGGGAGTTAAAGCTTGGTAGCAAATGGGTCTTCCAAATGGACAATGCATACTTCCAAAGTTTGGGAACAGTGGCTTAAAGGGGAACAATTATGAAATTCTATAATTTGTTTATGTTCCTAAGTCGCTTGAAGAAATGAATTGACTGTCACTCTCATCAGTCAGCTCTCTTACTCAGGTAGAACAGGGTTGAGCTAGCGCGAGTGCTATGTCTGTAGGTTATATGGCAAATGTTCAAAGAATATCCCAAAATCGGGAATCCCAATTACTTTTGGTACATAAAATATACATTTTGTTTAATAAAAGTGAGTTGCATTGTTTAAAATGTATCTTGTCTTACCTCTCTGCCAATAAGGATGAAAAGACTTCCTTGTTTGACTTAAAAACTAAATGCAGACCTTTTTTCCTAAATTCAAACTTTGCTCCATCTGATTGTATCTTGTGTTGAGAAAATATTTAAATATGAAAATCTAGCACTGGGCTGGGACGAAGGACGCAATCTCTTTTTTTTCACATTGGCATAGATGCCAGAAAAGGTATGTTTGAAATCACACAACTGACATTCATCATACAAAATGTATATTTTATGTACCAAAAGCAATTGAGTTACCAGATTTTGTGATTTTTTTTGTAAAAGAACAGTCGTTTTCATGCACATAATCGTGCTTTCTCAAAGTTGTATCAAGCGCATATGTATTTACTTCCTGTTTTCATGCGTGTTCTCAGTGTTTTTTGTTATATGTCCTTTCGTAATGTGCGTGAATATGTTTGGTTTACTTACTTGACTGTTTTGTCTTTTTGTAGTGTATTTATTTTGTCAAGTCTTTTCAGATGAAAAGTACATTTTAATTTATCCTTTCCGATTGTCTCCAATTGTGCCATGTTACCAAATACTAACTGAGCTTACGGAAACTTCTGACCCACTGGGAATGTGATGAAAGAAATAAAAGTTGACATAAATTAATCTCTCTGCTATTATTCTGACATTTTACATTCTTAAAATAAAGTGTTGATCCTAACTGACCTAAGACAGGGAATTGTTACTAGGCTTGAATGTCAGGAATTGTGAACAACCGAGTTTCAATGTGTTTGGCTAAGGTATGTGTAAACTTCTGACTTCTACTGTATTTGGTCGAGTCACATTTTTGCAAAGGCAGTGCTTTAACGGAACATAACCAATGACAAATATCAAAAAGGTTTAGCTTAAAATGTCATTTTCGCACTGTTCACTGCAGGCCGAATATAACAATGCATTTAGCATATGGAAACAGATATAAAGTGAAGCAGCTGACCAAAATACAGAAGATATACTGCTGTGTTAAAACCCTATACAATCTGCGATCTTGGTCTATTGGAATCAAATCAGCCTTGTTGTGACATTACAGTTGTATATGCATATACACAATATTTTGTGTAACAGGACAGTGAAACAACCAAACCAAAACTAAAAGGTTGTATTTTTGTATATTTTTGGCTTCTGATGAAAATGTTCAGCTGGCAGTGTTTTTTCCATCATTTATTAGGAACAGAGGTAGAAAAATTTGAATGGAAAGAAAAACACAAAGTAACATTACACAAAGTGAAACTATGAAAAACAACAAAATGTTCATAAACAAACACAAACACAAAAATGGCAACATTTCATACTAATAAAAAAAGAATGAAATTATCGAACAAGTAATTTCACCAATTCACTAACACAAAATCCCATGCATTTTTATTTTTACAAAGGTAATTGTCAATTTCAAATTATACTCATTAATCCTTAACAAATACAATCTAATTTATTTTTAGCACATTTAATTGTTTTTGGAATTATGTTTCTAGCAGTTACTGTATATATGTGTGTAAGTATGAACTATTAGACAAAGCAAAATAACAACACATTTATTTTGTAAAACCATTTCTCCATTCCAATAAAACAATGTAAGGGAGATGTTTAGTGAATTACCTAACACACTTTCTTAGAAAAAGGCCTTTCATTGTTTACTAGAAGCCTTAAGAGTCCTCCTAATCCATAATCCTTTTCTCAGATTGGTCTTTACCCTCTATCAGTGGATCCCAACTCCAGGCCTAAGGACCCAGGGTAGTGCTGGTTTTAAATCTAGCCCTCTAGGACTGATTTAGACCTGAGAAATCAGGTGAATGCAATGCCCTAGCATTTAGAATATAGACCAGCAGCCTGGGTTCCCGATATGAGTTAATAACCTTTGCTTTAGATTGTACCCTGGCAGGTTTCTATTCATCACTACTGATCATGGTCCAAGTCAATAGAATTAGCAGCACTCTGGTTTGATTGGCTGTCCTCTTCCATCACAAGATGTTCAACCATCCTGTAAAACAACAAAATGGAAAGGCTTTAGTGCATGTGGGGATTATATGGAATGGCCAGGTATCTGAGGGGAAGGAGGGATAATCTTTTCAGGATTACTCCAAATAGGTGGCTTCTCATAGGTTAAATCTAAAGGCACTAGGTCCAGTAAGTGGACGATGTAGATGAAAAATCTTGTGTTTAATATATCTTAAAATCTAGATTCTCTTTAGTACTGTATATTTTTCTGTGTGTACTTAATAAACAAGGTAGCTGCTCCCCTTTCCCGATCCCTTAATAGAAATTAATCTTGTGTTTAATAGGTTTTAATTTGATGGTTGTCCTAAAGTGCTTGAAATGTGTTATCCCCTGTGCCCCTACCCATCTCTAGTTATTCACTGACACAACTGTGAAAGATAATTGTTGATGTTGATCATTTATTGTCTGCCGTATCTTTGCTCGGAATGTACAACATCTCATCATATCACTGGGAGATGTGTCACTTCAGTTATTCAGGGTAAAAACCTTCCACATTTCTACAGAATTTCTGATTTTTTTTCTTCCTCTGGCCAACAGTCATTTTTATCCCTGTAGTTTGACCTCTGATTTAAAGATTGTCATGGGACAGTTATCGGGGAACGCTAATGTGTTGGGTTCATGTTTGAAGTGCAGATATGTACATTTATGGAATGCATGGGGTTATTTAACCCACATAAACCAAGCTCATCTACCTGATGAAACAATCAGACTAAAACACTACCTAGAATGAAAGTTAATTAATAAATATCATTTCAAGCAACAAAGCAAGGGATCCCCTGAGTGAACTGACACCTAAACATTTATACTCCAGTAATGCTCATAAAATACAACTGTGCCAGCAGTATATTTGGCTTCTCATTATGCCCAGCAAGACTTGCTACATATTTTACATTTGCTTAGCTAACGGTAGCAGATTAGCCTGTTATAAGTTATAGATATTGTAGCCTAATGTCCACCTCTGCTACACTAACCTATAGTGCACTAAACTCACCTCTTACAACTATTGGGGATACTTGACAGACTTCTCCGCGTCAGTGCCTGTGGTGTTCCTCTGTCAGATGACTCTCCTTGTTCCATCAGGCTGGGTCTCTGGTCAGACTGGCTGCGCCTACTGACAGTCTGGGATCCGCGTGTCGACATCCTTCCTCTGTACGGCTCACCGTAGGGTCTTGGTAGTGTAGAGCTACATGTGGTGGTCTGGGAGTTGGATTGGCTGATTTGACAGAACACTGATCGGGCAGCGTTAAATGACACAGAGTGTGAAGTGTCTTCTTCACCACTGTTCTCCCTGCTCCATCTCAGCACCCGGGGCGAGGATGGACGTGATGGTGGATTAGGCTGCGCATAAGCAGGGGGGCTTGGCAGTCTGTGGTGCGTAGAGGGACAAGAGGGCGGCAAGCGAACTCTGGAGACAGGCGGGAGTGTTGGTTGAATGGTCATGTTGTAATATTCTCCCTCACACTGGTTACTGCTTCTTTGCCCGAGGCTCAACCCAGCCTTTAGGGGCCCTTGGATCCCCTGGTCAGGTTTCTTAGTGGAGGATTCAGCGGCATTGCGCAGGTGGATAATCTTGCGTGCCTGACGGTAAAGATAGGCTGCCTGCTCTCTCTCTTGGTCCCCCTCAGAAGCAGATTGCCGCTCTACCCTCGCCACGGAATCCTGCTTGACTGGTCCAACACTAACACGGTTGGGAAGCACCTCCATGCTCTGCACTGAGGCCCTAAGGCGCTGAGAAGTGGTGCTCCTTTGGCGTGGAAGAGGGTGGTCCCTACATTCGGCTTCCTCTTTACCATCCTCCTCAGCGGAGTCCTCCTCTGTGCTCTCATAGGAGTTGTCCATTAGGACCTCAGGAGGAGGTGGGGGCAAGTTATCAAGATCCAGGTCCTCCTTGCCTTCTACGGGCCAGCTGTTTCTGGAGCTGTTGCCATTGATGACATCCTCGCTACTTCTGATGCAGGGTAAGAGGGGAGTTCCACTTGTCCTGGAACCTCTAAGGTGTGCACCAGGAGGAAGTTGGCCTGGTCTGCCATCGGCTGCACCACTGAATGTGTTGATGAGTCTTTGGACAGATTTGCGGCCAGGGGGTTGTGGTGTTAGTGCTGGTAGAGAACTTGGTGTCTGGTTTTCCTTGAGGCCATTTCTAGAAACCCTTGCTGCTCCTGAAGAGTGTCTTCTCAAAGTGTTATCTCCCATCCGTTGGGCCAGGTCCTTCTGTTGCAGCTCTTGAACTTGGTGTAAAGAGTCTCTGGACTGTGAGCGTGGTGGTCTCACCGGCCTACCAGAAGGGGCAGCCGTCTGAGGTCGGTTGGATGGCTGCCTCTCCCTGTGCTTGGGGGTCTGAATCGGGTCTGGCGGGGAAGAATTGGACCGTGCCCTCATTGACCTATTGTCTTCTTCTTCATCCTGATCCTCCTCCTCCTCTTCCTCCTCCTCCTCCTCACCTTCATCAAGACATACCTGGTCAGGTGAATGGCTTGGGGGTGTGGGGCGGGCACTGTCGCCAGATCCAGATCTCCCCCTCTGACGACGGTTACACTCTGTTCCGGTCAGAGACTCATTCTCGCCCCCAAAGCCGCTGTCGTCACTGTGTAGGGACAAGTCATCAAGGTTGCACCTGGCAGCAGCCTCCACACGTGCCAGTACCTGGGCCAGACGAGCCTCTACAGCCTGTTTGGCTTGCAGCTTCTCCCCTAGCTGTTTAGACAGCCAGGCAAAGTAGTCCACTGACTCTTCCAGAGCTGTGTCTCCTTGGCTTTGGATGGCGCTCCCAACCAGCTTCATCTTTTCTGTGGAATGCTGGAGCAGCAGCTGCAGTAGATCTGGAGGGGTTTCTGAGGTGTCAACACTGGGCTTGGTAGAGACGGGAGCTGGGGCCTTTGTCTCTGAGGGCCAGGCCATGTGGTCACCATGCTCCTTCAGCATCCGCTCACCTTCCTCAGCCATTTCCTCTAGGGCCTGTGTGACCTCCTCGAATCGCATCACGATGGCTGTCGTCATGGGTCGCAGGGGGAGCTGGTTCTGAGCGGCCTGGTCCAGCAGCCTCAGCAGGTTCTCACATTTGGAGATGTTAGGTTTCAGGTATTCATAAGCAGCCTGATGAGCTCTGACCATGTGGATGGGGAGGTCCAACTTCCCCTGGATGTTGGAGCTATGCATCTCCTTTTGTTTTCGACAGCCTTGTTTGACGGCCTTACTTTTTAGTCGCTTCTCAGACTTCTTTGCCTGCTTTTCTGGTACATCGTCACACTGATCATCACACTGGTTGTCTCTTACCTGTGATGCCATGTTAACTTCTATTTCACAAAAGGTTTCTTGCTTTGACACAACTGCATTGTTGAGGGCTTTGTCATGATTCTTCGCCATATCCAATAATGGAAGTCCATCTACTTCTTTGGCAATAACCATATTGTTAATTTCTTCAGCCTTAGCCAGCTTGGTTTTACCCAAATCCGGTGGTCCTGGAAGGAGAGCCCTCTGGACACCATCTGCCACCCCTGGGAAGAGCTGACCCTTGGATGGGGAACAGCCCATGTTTATGTCCAGAAGATGTTTGAAAACACTTTAAAGTATGTGATTCCGATACAGAGATACAGAACCCTTCTTCAGCCTAGTAAGTGATGATTTTACGGCTCATCCATCAGTGACTCACATCGCAGCCTCTCAATCTTCTTTGGTGGCTTCTTGAATAGATTAGTCATACAAAAAGTTTATCATTTTGTCTTTCATCTGGGTTTGTTGGATGTGCGATGTGGCAGAGCCTTCTGGAAGCTATGCAGTCTTCCGCATGGACGAGAGCTAGAGAGGATCAAGTAGGATTGGCGGACTCCTTAGCAGGCACAGATGGGCATGTTAAATGAGTGACACGCACACACGTAAGACCTTAAGCTTATCTTGGTAATCATGGTCCAGTTGGTCAGGTGTCCTTTTTAGCCTGTTCTACTGTATGTCTAATGCATGTTTACAGTAAACAATTATGTATATGTACAACAGAGGTGGTAAAAGTATTGTTCACATCTTTTGGGAAGTCCCTACTTAAGACCAAAATGATCAGGTAAAGGGAGTTCATGAGTCATGATTGATATTTTCTTTACTCTTTCTATTTCTTTCATAGGTACATGTAACTGTTAAGATATTAATTCCCTTTACCTGATCATGTTGGTCTTAAGTAGAGACTTCCCAAAACTTGTGAACTTCAGAAAAGTACTTTTACTCAGTACTTTTACCACCTCTGATGTACAATCAGAAACAAAAAGCTGATCATATCCATTCATTTATTTGCTTCCACCATTTTAAACCATCTGCTCAAGTTTGAATAACGCTTCATGTTGTGGAAGAATAAACACTTAGACACAGACAAATCAAATAATATCGGTGAGTTTATTCATAGGATTAATGTACACATGGACAAAACCACGTTGCTAGAATGATTCGCCCTGAGCATAACTTCTCCCTAAACTCATATAGGAGAGTGTTGGCGGTCTTTAGACCAGAGAGCAAATTATACTGGACATTCTTAAAAGACAAAAGGGACTATGTAGGCCTGGGAAACAGGATCTAACTCCGGGTTGCTAAGGTGATGGCTCTGTAGTCAATAAACGAGGCATTCTTTGCCATGTGTGTATACAGGAGACAGTACTCTATCAGGGGCTTAATCTACTCCCAGCCTCTGGCCCTTCTTGGACTTCTCCGGGCTAGTAACCGATTCTACCTCAATGTTCAGCAAATGTAAGATGAAATAGTAATTGATCAGTATAGTATGGTAAGTATGGTAAGTCATGAAATACAACAAACATTTAGATGTTATGTAACACCTGTGTTAATCCTTTTACTGAGGCAAATTGATGCCAGTGTTTAAGCTTCACAAAACGAACAAGAAATCCCCATCGCTCCAAAGCTACTAATACATGTCTGTCAACGTTTTAAGATAACACTGACATTATATGAAGACATGAATAAAGATATATAAAGACTGCTGTGTTAATACTGTATATTCACAACATACAGTTTTTTGGGGCATTTTAAGACTTCTGTCATAGAAATTACAGTGACTTATCTGGCCATTTTTAGGGCTGTTGGTCAGGTCATACTTGTGGGCATACGTCATGGCTAAGATATAACACCGGGTTAATTATCTAAGTGCCCAGTTTGAGCTTGTAGCCAACAGTCTCAAAGCAGTTTGTTTTCCACTTTAATCCCTATCACACTCCTGTCAGTCAGGTAGACACAGAAACATTGCCTACTGTACAAATAAATCACCTGTACCTTTGTTATAGGGGAACAGATGGAGCTTAGCAGGTGACATATACTGTATGCTGTAGCCACACTACTGTAGATTTTACGTTTGCACCCATCACTTCTTCTGTAGGACAGTTTTAATCATTTACTGTTTGCTTATTTCTTATTTTTTCTTACCATATTTTCATTCACACTCAAAATGTTACTTGCAAATGTATTCACAAACCCTGACACATTATTTTATGCTGTTCTGTTAACATACAAATTATAGAATAATCATGTTGGGAATATTTGTAAGAAAAACAACAAAAAATGTTGCTTCATTAAGTATTTAATTACCACATATTTTATAGAGCCACCTTTATAAATGTAAGTGTCTTGGTGTCACAGTATGAGTGTAGCAGGGAGTAATGGAGAGAAATGCGAAGATCAGAGATGAAAGCAAACAAAGTGTACAAAATAAATGGTCTTCGAAGAGCCAAATACTTTTCTCTTATACATATAAACAAACTCTACACCTAACACACAGTAACACACAAAAAATTAGCAACAACCTGACTACACAAACACCAGAACTAAATACACAGAACTAATGAATGAATAGGCTACAGCTGTGGCTAGTGGACTTTGAATGGAATGATGACATAAGCAGTCCGGTTGAAACAGCATATAAATCATAGAACGGGCCACAGAGAGCCTGGACTCACCATCCCCTAACACTCCAGGAGGGGCCACTGTTACACGTGGGGTCAGAATGTATAATCTTTGCACAGTTTTAGTGTGATTTTGGCCCATTATTCTTCTTCAGGTTTTTCAGGTTGGTTGGACATTGCTTGTGGATTGCAATTTTTAAATAGTATCACAGAATGTGAATGGAATTCAGGTTTTTAGCAGAATGAAACAAGTCCTCATGAAATCATTTCCTGTATTTTTCCTTCATCCCTTCTTCTTTAAATTTTAACTTGATTACAGTTTTTCCCAAATGCTAAAACACTAAAACAGAATGCAGAGGCCAAAGCGTCGAAACCGTACCGTTTGAACGCATGTCATACACACAGGCACCAAACGAATAAACACATTGTCGGCATGGCACCGTAAACAATTCTGCAACACACGGTGCAAAACACTACAAACAGTGTTGCATGTTACACATGTGGGCCAATGATGAAATACTGTGCAGTCAGCACGTCCATTCAATAATCAAAACACACATGACATTAGCAACACCCCCGCACACACAGTAAAACACTTAACTGGTAATTGAACACCAATGAATCACATATGTAGCACTATACATAGAACTCAGATATGAGCACCTGTTGTGAGACAATCGTAAATATGGAGGCCGAAGAACCAAGGGGAAGGAGAAGACGAGGAAGAGACGGGAAGAGGGAGAGGAGAACGAGGCAGAGATGGGAAGAGGGAGAGGAGAATGAGGAAGAGACGGGGAAGAGGGAGAGGAGAACATGGAAGAGACTCTGGGAAAAACCAGACATCGGGGCCGAAACATCATCAACCAAAGGGCCATTGTGAACATCCCCGGGCAGCGTAGGGGCAACATCTCCATGTGTGCTGCCATTAGGGGTCAGGGGGTCCTCCATCACCATGCCACCCTTGGTCCAATCAACACTGCACACATACATGCCACAGTCACACAGCACAGGACGGACCAGGGCAGCCCATGTTCGTTGTCATCTGAGATAATGTCAGTTTCCACCGGGCTGCTCTGGTCCGGGACTGGTTCGCCAACCACAACGATTTCACGGTGCTGTACCTGCCCCCTTATTCCCCGTTCCTTAACCCAATCGAGGAATTATTTTCAACATGACGGTGGAAGGTCTATGACCGCCTACCACATGCACTCGTGCCACTCCTGCGAGCAATGGAGGAGGCATGCAGAGACATCAAGGTGGCGTCGATCCACGGGTGGATACACCACATCCAGCGATATTTTCCCCGTTGCCTGGTGAGGGAGAACATTGCTTGTGATGTGGACGAGGTGATGCGGCCCGCCCCAATCAACGGCGTGATCCCTGACTTGTAATGGGAGTTGTTGTGCAACCTGTACAATGTATCACTGCGGCTTGGTTGCGGGAATAAAAACGGTTTACAAACTACAACCGATAGCAGTGTCTTGAAAAAATCACTTAAAAAAAATGTATGCCTAAGCCGACATTGGCTGTATAATTAAGTGGGCGACTGGTAACCAAAAGAAACATAAGGTAGTACAAGTTGAACGCTCACTGTAAATGAACGCTCACAACACGGAATGAGGTTTGATATTGTTTACATAAAGGTTAATTTTCAAAGAGATATTGTGTCCCTTTTTCAACCCTGTCCATTTGTTCTGGTAAAATTATAAATAAATTACAAATGACTAGCACCATCCCCTGTTCAACTGGGCATAAAATAGAGACAAAATGAGACCGGCTGGAAGCAATCACTAATTAGAATCAACTGGTCTTTTAAACACTCTGAATAAGACCTGAATTTGTATTGCAGTTTTGTGTTGGGTTATTATTTGTGGGGATTTTGAAGAGTGCTTAACCAGTTGAACAGGGGATGGGGCCATTCTTCAAAATCTTCATAACAATGACCCAACACAAAACTACAATACAAATGTACTGGCCATATAATTCAATATAAACATCAAGACAGATAATTATTACAATGAGTCCAATCTCAGTCCATTGGCCACTCCATCCCACTCTGGGACAGCGTGACAGATACCAGCATTTTGAATTTCAATACTGATACTTGCTTTGGTATCTCGGTATCTATACCAAATCGATACCATGGCAAAACCATAAAAACACATAAAAAAATTTATTAAGACCAACAGCATCATACATTTGATCATGTTTCAGGATTTCGGACCAAATAGTTAGTTGTTAGGTTTGTTTATGTTAGCTGGAAGCGAATGGACTCTGACACATTTAGAAACAGATGTAAAACAACAACATTTGACCAAAAAAAATTAATTATCTTATCAGAGGCCAACACCTGACATAATCCTTTTAAAGCCAAAGTGTAAGTACCTGTGAAGGCTATAATTATGGCCACTACTGTGACACGCCAATCTTTAAAGGTGCACTAAAGTAAATTCAAAACTATTCAGTGTCCTGGTTCCAAAAGCTGTAGAACATGTATTTTGTAATATAAAAATCTTCAAAAACATTTATTAATTTATTTTTAAATCAATTTATGTGAAACAATGTTTTCCTACACTATGCAATGCATAATTTACAATTTCAACAGGAATTGCACTTAGGAAATGACAATTTGTAATTCCACTTACCATAGTTTGTCAATGGGCATGCGTCTGATAGCTGATTAATTAATAGAGAAAGTGTTATTACAGTTAGCATTCTAAACATAGCACACTTAACTATAATTTGGAACAAATGTTACAATGTAACAAACACTATATAGATTATATTTTACTGTGTGCAGATCGGGCGCCTGTAAATTCAATAGTGAAATTGTAGTTAGTGAGTGTAAACATGCTGTAAATTATCTGACTAAAGGCTACAGTGTTGGATGAGCAGTGTGAAAAAGAATCAGCAACTGGGCAACCTGTTTTTGAATAAACCCTGTCCATGCTCCTCACCATCCCACAGATCTGTCCAAGGAGTTGCGGAGCTGCAGACATGGCAGTGTTAGTGGCAATTGGGAGGGGAGGAAAAATGGGGAAAGATTATGTAAAAAATACAAATAAATACACTATATGCCCAAACTGGGTGCTTCCAAATACTGTATATGGTAACAGTTTAGGGAAGGCCCTTTCCTGTTTCAGCATGACATTGCCCCTGTGCACAAAGCAGTTTCCATAAAGACATGATTAGTTTGATGTGGAGGAACTCAAGTGGCCTGCACAGAGCCCTGACCTCAACCCCATTGAACACCTTTGTGATGAATTGGAATGGCAAATCCAAACCATCTAACATCAGGGCTTGCCCTCACAAAAGCTATTTTGGCTGAATCGGCACAAATTTCCATACACTCCAAAATCTTGTGGTGTTACAGACAGGTGTCCACTTCATTTTGCCCATGTAGTGTATCTTAAGACATAAGACATTATATTACACAACCGGTAACTAAAAAATAGTTGTTTGCCTATTGAACAAAGAAACAGTTAGAAACACAATGGAATTTCCCAGTATGAATACGGAAGCTCTGAAATACCTCTGTAACAAGAGGTTTTAGTGAATGACGATACATTAAATTACTGGGGCTTTACAAAGAATGAGAGTAATTTTGATATTAAAGATGCACTGTGTCAACTAGAGTAATTTTGAATAGAAGGTATACCGATATTAAAGATGCACTGTGTCAACTAGAGTAATTTTGAATAGAAGGTATACCGATATTAAAGATGCACTGTGTCAACTAGAGTAATTTTGAATAGAAGGTATACCGATATTAAAGATGCACTGTGTCAACTAGAGTAATTTTGAATAGAAGGTATACCAATATTAAAGATGCACTGTGTCAACTAGAGTAATTTTGAATAGAAGGTATACCGATATTAAAGATGCACTGTGTCAACTAGAGTAATTTTGAATAGAAGGTATACCGATATTAAAGATGCACTGTGTCAACTAGAGTAATTTTGAATAGAAGGTATACCGATATTAAAGATGCACTGTGTCACCTTTCAATAACAGTAACCAGCTTCCTAAGCTGTAGAACATTTACTGTATTTCATGATAACTAAATATCGGCAAAAGCTGTTTAGATGGGACAGTGATTTCCTACACTATGCAGTGTATATTTAGATATATTGGAATCTCAATGAGGACCCTAAGAATTATGCTTCCACCATGTTTGTCATTGGACATGGGCCGGTCTGACTTTATTATAATTTCTGCATTTCAGTGTGTGCATTTTTGTGTTACCGGTACATCGTTTTTCATTTTTTACATATCAAGAATGAAAGTTTTTACAGCATATGTTATCTGGTCAGCTGGATCTTGAATTGCACAGATAACACCTTTAAAAGGGCGTAACTGCAGGCCCAGGCATGTTGATTGTCATGTTGGGAACCATCCATCCACAGGCATCCACACATCCAAACACTTTACCAGGCCATTCTGGTTTTCCCGGTTTCCCCATCCACTGTGGGAAATAAAGATGGCCAGCAGGTGGTGCACACATCCTCAAAAATACGATATCCCCACCCCATATAAAACACAGAAGATAAAAAGCGAAGTGGGTCAGGACAATATCTCCTCAAATAGCTCTGGTTCTGAGTGGGGGATTGTAGTGGCTCAACTCTAACTTGTGTTGTCGGGTCTGTCTTTATTCCCACTGGCATGAATGAAGGAAAGAGGAATTAACATTAATGACATTTCCTCTCCCAGTGTCACACAACACCTTCTCTGACGTCAGACACACAACGATAGGAAATATTTTAGCAAGTAGCGCTATCAAATGTAGGCTACTTCAGAAAAGTGACAGGGGAAATAAGATTTCATATCTACTCAACATTCCTTTCGCCACCAGCTGTAGTCACTACCTCGACTACCTCTCACACTTTGCATCCACTGACCTGTTCTGGTGTTCCTAATAAACAGTACAGTGTATTTAAAGACATTTTCATTTTGATTGCAGCATCAATGCCCAGAACACTTGAAGACAGCAGTTCACATTTAGCATGGCACAATCCGGGGTCGGTGGTAGGGACGTTAGACCATGTTGCCTTGTGTTGAGAATTATATTAGCTTATAACTCTGTTATATATTAGACTGCTTATAACTATATGATCTATTGTAGGTTATACTGTTATTCCATCACAGGTCTAATATATGTAGATGCCATTCAGACTAATAGAACAGGGCATTTTACTGACAGGACATTAGACAGATAAGGGTTACTGAGTTATTCAGATAACAGCTAGTAAGGAGTTACACTACGTGTTCAAGGTTAGGAACAGTGGCCTGGACATTAAGAGATAGTAACCTACGTAGATAGAAGTTAAGGTGACCAGCACATGATCTCACATGAGACAGTCACGGGTCTGAGGAGATAGGGGTCTCCTTCTAGAAGGTGTGCGAACAACAATGCTAGGGCTATATAACCCAGTTCCATATGATCATTCGGGGCATTTTCCACAACACGTCTTGATGCCTTGTTATGATGACCCTGTTTCCGTAACAAGAAGTACTTTATTAAACATTCTATTATCAACCGCAACCTGACTCCTGGAACCATCATTTCAACAAAGATCTTACCAAGCCCGAAATTACCTTCTATCACTTGACTTGCTGTGATGTAGCGACTCCTTGTGATCGGTTGGATGCATGCAAGCTCCTATGTTCAATCGCTTGAGAATGCACTCTTGTTTAATAGTAGAGCTTATACTTTCGGGTTAAACGAGATTTGTGATAAGAAGCAGAATGTCATCTAAGCAAGATATAGCAGAGCTTTCTAGAGCCCACTCTGGTCTGATTCACTGTGCAGAATAGACATCACATGTGAGCTGATTCTATCCATGTTAATAGGAATTTGCCGATTTGACTGCATAAAATTCCTTTGAGCTTACGTAGCACATGACAAAACTAAAGAACCATAAAACCCAAGAGGGTCCAGGGTCTTCGTCAACAACAGTAATTTAAGCTGCAGCAGGGAACAAAAACAATAATCATGACCAAATCATAGATGGGCAGAAATACTGTAATAGATTACTGTTCTGGGTTGGGCTGAGTTCACAACTTCTGGGAAGTTCCTCAGACCGTAATGACCAGGTAAAAGAAGTTCATAACTTACCAGTGATCTATGAAAAATTAAAACCTTCAATTGGAACAATGGGAAAAATTCTAAAATTACAGAACTTCTTTTACCTGGTCATTAGGATCTTACTGAGGAACTTCCTAAAGGTTTTGAACTCAGCCCAATCCAGAAAAATAATCTATTACAGTATTTATGCCCATCTCTGGACCAAATTGATGGAGCTGCAAACTACTGTAATTCATATCTCACACACTAGAGTCTTGGTACCAGTAGGGAATCATTGTTGCTCATAAATAGCTTTTTCATATTTTATTATTGGCAGTGTTGGGTATAGTTACTTTTAGGAGTACTTTTTAGTTACTTGATGAGTTCACAAGTTTTGGGAAGTGCCTAATTAAGACAAAATTATCAGGTAAATTGAGGTAATTTCTTAACAGTGACCTATAAAACAAATAGAAAGAGTAAAGAACATATCAATCATGGTCACCAGTAAGAAATGAACTCCATTTACCTGATCATTTTGTCTCAAATAGGCACTTCCCAAAACTTGTGAACTCATCAAGTAACTAAAAAGTACTCCTAAAAGTAACTATACCCAACACTGATTATTGGTCACTTAAAGAGAAATTATTGCCATTCTCTGCCATTCTACAAACCCGAATCCAATAAAGTTGGGTCACTGTACAAATTGGGAGAAACAAGGAATGGAATAATGTACACATCTCATAAACTCATTTGTCATTCACAATATAATATAGATAACATATCAAATGTTGAAAGTGAGACATTTTGAAATGTCATGCCAAATATTGGCTCATTTTGGAGTTCATGAGAGATACACATTCCAAAAAAGTTGGGACAGGTAGCAATAAGAAGCTGGAAAAGTTAAAAGTACACATAAGGAACAGCTGGAGGACTAATTTGCAACTCATTAGGTCAATTGGCCACATGATTGGGTATAAAAAGAGCCTCTCAGAATGGCAGTGTCTCTCAGAAGTCAAGATAGGCAGAGGATCACCAATTCCCCCAATGCTGAGGTGAAAAATAGTGGAGCAATTTCAGAAAGGAGTTTCTCAGAGAAAGATTGCAAAGAGTTTGAAGTTATCATCATCTAAAGTGCGTAATATCATCCAAAGATTCAGAGAAGCGTAAGGGTGCATAACGGTCAAGGCCGGAAAACCATACAGAATGCCCGTGATCTTCAAGCCCTTAGACAGCACTGCATCACATACATGAATGCTACTGTAATGGAAATCACAACATGGGCTCAGGAATACTTCCAGAAAACATTGTCGGTGAACACAATCCACCGTGCCATTCGCCGTTGCTGGCTAAAACTCTACAGGTCAAAAAAGAAGCCATATCTAAACAGGATCCAGAAGCGCAGGCGTTTTCTCTGGGCCAAGGCTAATTTAAATTGGACTGTGGCCAAGTGGAAAACTGTTCTGTGGTCAGACAAATCTAAATTTGAAGTGTTTTCCGGGAAACTAGGAAGCCATGTCATCCGGACAAAAGAGGACAAGGACAACCCAAGTTGTTATCAGCGCACAGTTCAGAAGCCTGCATCTCTCATGGTTTGGGTTTGCATGAGTGCATGTGGCATGGGCAGCTTACACATCTGGACAGGCACCATCAATGCTGAAAGATATCCAAGTTCTAGAACAGCATATGCTCCCATCTAGACGTCGTCTCTTTCAGGGAAGACCTTGCATTTTCCAACATGACAATGCCAGACCACATACTGCATCAATTACAACATCATGGCTGAGTAGAAGAAGGATTCGGTTACTGAAATGGCCAGAAAGAGGAAGACCTACGACAGTTGAGCAACTAGAAGCCTGTATTAGACAAGAATGGGACAACATTCCTATTCCTAAACATGAGCAACTTTTCTCCTCAGTCCCCAGACGTTTGCAGACTGTTATAAAAAGAAGAGGGTATGCCACACAGTGGTAAACATGGCCTCGTTCCACATTTTTTTGAATGTGTTGATGCCATGATATTTGAAGTCAACTTATTTTTCCCTTGAAAGTATAAATGTTCTCAGTTTCAACATTTGATATGTGATCTATGTTGTATTCTGAATAAAATATAGAAATTTGAAACTTCCACATGATTGCATTCTGTTTTTATTCACAATTTGTACAGTGTCCCAACTTTTTTGGAATCCGGTTTGTAGCTTTTTTAAATTATTGGTGTTTCTCAAATACTTGTTATTTTCTGGTCAATTAAATTCCTGCATATCAACACTTTCTTCCATAGGGTGTAGACCTTTGGCAGTATTAAAGCTATATTGATATTATCATTTTCTCTTTCTGTCATGGGGATAAACTAAAAATATATTTTTTTATATTCCTAATCTACACATTGCCATGACTTCAATACCTGTGATTGACATTATTGCCACTAGATGGCAGAGAGAATTACGGTATGTGCAGATATAGAGCATGGGGGTAAATTCATAGCATGTCACTGACAGAACAAGGAAACCAATACCAATGGTTCTACAAAATTTAGAAATTACACCTTTTAAAATGCATCTGTAAGTTGAAACCTCAACTGACTTCAATCAACAAATCAATACAATATTTATATTTGATAGGAAGCAACTGCGCGGTCCAGGGTTTTTATAGTTTTATGTCTTTTTATTTCTATTAGTGTACAAAGTACAAAGTTGTTTCCCATTTCCCCTATGCTTGCAACCTAGGAGTCATCCTTGAGTCTACTCTCTGTTTTGAGCAACACATTAAACAGACAATATTAAACAGACAACATTAAACAGACAATATTAAACAGACAACATTAAACAGACAATATTAAACAGACAATATTAAACAGACTGTCAAATCCTAATTTTTTCTATCTACACAACATTGCAAAATTCAAATCCTCCCTTCCCCCACCTGCAGCCGAAACTCTGATTCATGCATTTATCTCCCCTTGTTTGATTACTGTAACTATCGTTTGCCTGGCATCAACTCTGCAACCAGGCTTCTCACCCACACTAAGTCCGGGCAGCACATCACCCCCATCCTCCAAGAGCTCCACTGGCTCCCTGTCACCTAATGCATTCTGTACAAAATACTCCTTCTGACTTCTAACTTGCTCCCCCATACCTTTGGGATCTTATTCTTCCTTATCAACCCACATGTTCACTCCGATCTGGTTCATCAGGCCACCTCATCATCCCCAGGTCCCAGCTACAGAGCTTTGGTAACAGGGCTTTCTTCAGGGTTTCTTCCATGCTCTGGAACTCCCTGCCTCAATCCATCCATGACTCTGACTCTGTTAACATCTTCCTCTACCGCCTTGAGCCTTTTCCTTTTAAACAAGCCTTCCCATAGCCCCTTTTGCTGTTGTCTTTTGGTTTTTCTTTGTTCTTTAATTTGGTAGGTATCGTAAAGCATCTTTGGGTCCTCGAAAAGTGCTATATAAGTACCATGTATTATTATTATTATTACTATTAAAGTACCTTTTTTCTTTGTATTTACTTTGAAGAAAACATACAATTGTATGCAAAGTTTTGAGCACCCCTGAAAAGAAACGTTACAAATAATCTTTCAGTGAACAGAAGTTAACCCTGCCTCTAGTTAACTATTATCACTTTGGTGCAGACATGGTACTGCACATCCGTGTCAATGCTAAAGGTTAATGACGTGGTTTACATCTGTGTCGATGCTAAAGGTTTATTATGTGGTTTACATCCATGTCTATTCAAATCACAGGGCCTAACCACCAATCCATGGGAATGGATTCATTTTGAGAAGTGGTGATCATGCTTCCTTATTGTCAAAGTTTCTCTCAGCCCTCTCAACAGTTTAAGTAATGTCATTTCTTCTTTTGTGAAAATATATGGAAATCATCTAGGAAGGAAGTCTTGAACTGAAAGACAAATAAGTTGGCTATTTACATATTGTACCACATGTTTTGCTCTTTTTAGGTTCTCTTTAGAGACAAGGTTTCTAACATGAAAGGGATTTCTGGATATAAAATAAAATCTAAATACTGAATAAAAATATAATTAGGAGGATGAGAATCATGGTTCAAATTAACTTTTTCATCCACCAGCCAAACTAGTGAATGTTTAAATTTTACCAGCCACTCAGTAGATTAATATTGTTTTTTGGCTGGTGAGTGAGGCTAATCTACCAGCCACCTGCATATTTTACCAGCATTTGGCTGGTAAATGGTGCTAATTTTGAACCCTGATTAGAATACATGAAATGGAATGTCTCGAGATATTGTTGAATAGTTCACAGACAGGTTTGGTGAATTTTTCTTAAAAAGGTGTGATGACGTAGGTGTGGCACTCTTTGTTAATGACATAACTGTTGAATACGTGTCATTTGTGACAATTGGTGTGGTGTGACAATTGCACTTTTGGTATTAGTGGGGAAAAATTGGACAAGAACAATTGGGAGGGGGGAAAATGCAGGAAAATAACAAAAAATAATTATTATAACTAGGCCATTGTCTTAAGATAAATTGGATGCCACTGGAAGCTACGCGCTATGGGACAGGCACTAAGTTCACTTTGAATTCTGGACCTTGTGGTATTTAAAGTGCAGACTTGTTGTTTACTCTAAGGAGAGAAATCATATCATTGGATTGTCCAATTATTGTTCAGACCGTTCTAATCTTTTGTTAATATTATTCATTGTTTAATTTGAACCATCCTCTACCATAGTTTTATCTTATAGGATGATTTGTGGACTTTTGGGTTGTTTCCTCAATTTGACCAAAAATTCAGAAAACATTGTCTGGAATGTTTTTTTTCTGGGGTTTCAGCTACTGGGTGTGAGAGGTGATATTTTAAGAGTTATAGATGGCCGATCCATTGATATCAAAGCAGACAGACGTTACCCATCCCCACGTTATCCTTCTTCCTCCCAGGCTTTCCGTCACACTTTCCAGCAACCATTGTTAACCGCAAACATGAAGTAAACCTTAACAAAAAAATCTATATATATACAGGAAGCTTCAGATCAGGACAGAATGTAAACCAGCTCTCCCCTGTTTTCACTGACAATATGTCAGTAGAGCAACACATTGTTTCATACGTCTTAGTTGTTAGACATTGTTTTAGTTTCCTGCCTGAAAATACAGACCTGAGACCTGCCATTATCATGAAAACATTTAAGTGACTAATCCTGTCCCATCTCAAATACCTGACCCATCCCTTAACCCACAGCAGGTTTCTTGGAAATCTTATCGGTCTAAAATCGACACAGGCCTTATAATTACTTATGAAATAGGAAATCAACAAAGCCGATAAGGCTGGGTCAGCGTTATAGATGTTCCAGTACTTTTTGAATGCTGTGTCCATGTCTTTGTAACGCTGATCGCCAGTTACAGTTATCCAGACATACAATATCATTTAACAACTTTTACATCTATTCATTTACCTTTTGCTTCTCTTCTAACATGTTCTCTTTAAAAAACTGTGAAAACTGTTTCCTTCCCTAGCTTTACACCTGCCTTCCTGTTCTTGTGAGCTCACATAATATGCAACAATATGTTGCTCAAAACACCCCTAATGTTCAAGTGCACCATAAAGATGTTTAGTATAACCCCTCCTCTACTTACTTGTCCTTAGTGGATCCCGATTGATGGCTCAGCTGTTGGCTCACACAAACTATTCAAATTGTTGATTTTGTGTAATATCTCCCTATTGTGTGTGCTGTCATATGTATACTACGTGCAGCCCATTTACACCAAATCAAATTGTAAGTAAATGTACATGGTGAATCAACAATTCTGATGATACAGTAGATATTGTTTCATTTTGCACATTTATTATTAATCTATTGCTCTAGCTGTGGCACAATATTTTCACTGTAAATGCATCTGCATTTCTATGCATGTGAAAACAAAGTTGAACTAAATTTAAAAGATACACTAGTAGACTACTCGAAGAAAGGTTAGCAGAAAAAATACACCAAGATCACCCTGTGTAGTGTTATTTTTATACAGGTTGTGGCATGTATTGCACCAGCTTTTACACAACGGCACGCAAAATTATATCCACCCTTATCTTCACACACTGACTTCCTGCAGCAGCTGGATTGCTCTAGGCCATGGATACTTTCGGTGAACACCAATGTGTTTGGTACTCGATGTTCGAATTCAGTAGTTTTACTTCCTGAATCATATTATCGGAAAGAGGGGCGTGGCGTCTGACAGCCATTGTACAATGAAGTGGCGCCGTAACGCACTGGCTGATCGGTCTGTCCTTTAAATACATAACGGAATCATATTCTAACCACCGTGTCGGCCATTAAAACTGAACGGTGAGAATGTCTGTGAAATGTTATTATAAAGAATTGACTGCAATTGTTGTGAAAACAGCCAGTTTGTGTTAATCAGAGGAGCTATATGAAAATGAAAGTAGAGATCAGGACTTCTGTGGAGAAGCCAGCAACGGTACGTCCACAAAAACGAGAGGTTATTGATTGGTACTATACGACCACAGTAGCGAATGAATTATGTAAATGTATTTTGTTTGATTTAAAAAATGTTATGGTAATAAATTAACAGTGTATATATTCCCAGATCTTACAATGTGAATATTAATTGATTTTATTTACAACATGTATTAAACTAATCACGATTATCAACAGGGCAATAATACAGCAGTCAAACAAAAATGTAGCTATTCAGAATATTATCAGTCAGACACCGTCCCTTATTTTATGGAAGGTATTATTGTGCTGCCAATACAAAACTATCTGCCTCTTCAATCAAAAGTGGAAGCATATTTTTAAAATTGATTAGGTATAATAGTCTCAAATTTGAAAAAAATATTATCTGGTTTCTAATAGAAGTAAACCGCAACTCTTGCTCACCACTTTCCCTCAGCGAAATCCCAATCGAAACCGTATGCAGTTTGTTTGCCTTTTTATTTAACTAAGTTTCCATAATGGACAAATGAACATGGTGCCTCGCTGAAGTGTTTTGTTAATGGTATAGCATGCCCTGAATTAACTGCCTCATAGGTGTCCAGTTCAGCTTATTTCTAAATAATTGTAACTATACAATGGCTGTGAAAGAATTGACATCACCTTGTAATTGTCCTAATTTTATTTATTTATAACATGAAATTTAAATGGATTTAATGATTTATAAACGTTTAATAGATTTTAAGAGACACCAACTTGAAATACATAATGAATTACACATTTCTCAGAGCTGCAATAATTAAAAAGCACATTCAACATGCAAAAGGAATTTCAACCCTTTTGTGACGAAGCAATTGGATGTTGCTTTCACTAACAATGTCTTTCTTTTTCATTTTTCAGGAAAAAAATGTTAACCCAAAAAAACAACAGAAACTTAAATCAAATGGTGTTGTTTGCTTTTGGGCTTTTGTGTTCGATAATAATTTTTATTTACCTTAGACCACCATCGACTGTATGTCCCTCCATTTTTAAGGATTTGCTGCCTTCAGTAAAGAAGAATGTTTCCCGGTCTACAAAAACAACACCAAAACCTGTGGAAAAGCCTCTAGTTTTGCTGTGGTTCTGGCCGCTGGGTTTGAGGTGGAAATTTGAAAGCTGCAAAACCCTGTTCAACATTGATAGCTGTGTTTTAACGGATGACAGATCCCTTTACAACAAAGCAGATGGAGTGATAATATTTCACAGAGACATCAGTTGGGACTTAATGAACCTGCCTCAATCTCCTCGTCCACCTTTTCAAAAATGGATCTGGTTTCACGTTGAATCCCCAACAAATACAAAAAAAATACCAGGTCTGGAAAACCTCTTTAACCTCACATTGAGCTACAGACGAGATGCTGACATCACAGTACGAAATGAACTGATACCTGTAAAGAACAAAATGGAAAGTGAATTTGTGCTGCCCAAGAAAGATAAACTGGTGTGTTGGATTGTGAGCAACAATGACCCTTCAACTGGAACATCAACCAGAGCAAAGTATTATCAAGAGCTTGTCAAACACATAGAGATACATGTTTATGGAAGAGCTTTCACAGGACATCGTTTGAGTTATGAGGACTATTACCCAACCCTCTCCAGCTGTAAGTTCTACCTTGCATTTGAGAATTCAATCCACAGAGACTACATCACAGAAAAGGTGAATGGACCCCTTGTAGCAGGAACTGTACCAGTAGTAATGGGCCCACCCAAAGAGAACTATGAACAGTTTATCCCAGCCGGATCTTTCATTCATATAAATGACTTCTCTGATGCAAAGGCACTGGCTGAATTCCTCCTCCAATTGGACAAGAATGATGAGGGCTATCTAAGTTACTTTACATGGAGGAGGTACTTCAAGGCAAAGCCCCACCTCCTGACCATGGAGGAAGAATTCATTCAGCCAGTCTGTAAAGCCTGTGAATACATGGCCAGAGACAAAAGGTATTACAAAGTTGTCCATAACCTTTACAAATGGTACTTTGAAAGTTGAACCATTATGTTGTATGTATGCTTTGAGTATTTATTTATATATTTATTCTATTAGTGGACTTTTTTATTTGCAGGTTGCAGATTTGTCAAATTTCGTCACTCTAGGACACTGGTTCTAATCTAGAGTATCTATGTGCTTGTTCTGAGAGGTCAGATTAAATCCCTAGATATTACATTGTAAGGTGCTTAACATTTAATAAAAATATGTTCTAAAACACATCCTTTCTGGAGTTCAATAACCAAGGTTTACGGCAGCCTAATCACTGTCTATATTTAAGCCATGACTGTTTTTTGACAGTCCACATACAAGTGGACTATATGACAGAAATTCAATTCCCTTGAGACTCACCTCATGAAATGGCTATAAATGCAATTAATATTAGTTTATATCTTAGCTAGAGGCCCCTTCAATGAATCATAGGACACACTGTCGTGGCTCCTCCGCACAACACTAACATCCTCTGGGCTCAGTGCAGCTAGTGATCTGACATCTTCACATCTTTTTACTGGCTCAAATGTAATAATTTGTTTATTCCAAGTGACTTGTTAATTTCTGCTTTCACTTGATCTGTAGCCCACTGATCTTTCTATAAAAGTGTTAACCATCAATTGTTTTTCATTTCCACAAAAAATACACAGGACAAATATGGAGAAAAGCATATCAGCCATAACATTATGATTACCTAGCTAATATTGTGTAGGTCCCTGTATTACTGCCAAAACAGCAGATCCATATGCAACATACTGCGATGCACTGTGTGTTCTGCCACCTTTCTATCAGAACCAACATTATCTTTTTCACCACTTTAAGCTACAATAACTTGTCTGTTGGATCGGACCACAAGGGTTCACCACTTTTCCTTCCTTGTTCGACTTTTGATAGGTACTGACAACTACAGGTCCTTCTCAAGAAATTAGCATATTGTGATAAAGTTCATTATTTTCCATAATGTAATGATAAAAATTAAACTTTCATATATTTTAGATTCATTGCACACCAACTGAAATATTTCAGGTCATTTATTGTTTTAATACTGATGATTTTGGCATACAGCTCATGAAAACCCAAAATTCCTATCTCAAAGAATT
>JACXGM010006905.1:16966-31890 GCA_016801145.1 Umbra pygmaea | reverse complement strand
TCATCATGTCTTAATAAACACCTCATACCTCCTACATCATCATGTCTTAATAAACACCTCATACCTCCTACATCATCATGTCTTAATAAACACCTCATACCTCCTACATCATCATGTCTTAATAAACACCTCATACCTCCTACATCATCATGTCTTAATAAACACCTCATACCTCCTACATCATCATGTCTTAATAAACTCCTCATACCTCCTACATTATCATGTCTTAATAAACACCTCATAGCTCCTACATCATCATGTATTAATAAAAACCTCATACCTCCTACAACTTCATGTCTTAATAAACACCTCATACATCCTACATCATCACATCTTAATAAACACCTCCTACATCATCATGTTTTAATAAACACCTCATACCTCCTACATCATCACATCTTAATAAACACCTCAAACCTCCGTCAACACCTTATGTCTTCATAAACACCTCAAAGCTCCATCAATGTCTTAATAAACATCTTATATCACCTGATGATTGTCAACTGGCCATCCTGCCTAATGTGTTTTGTTTGCGGTGAGATCCCAGTGTAATCCCAGTGTGATCCCAGTGTGATCCCAGTGTAATCCCAGTGTAATCCCAGTGTGATCCCAGTGTAATCCCAGTGTAATCCCAGTGTGATCCCAGTGTAATCCCAGTGTAATCCCAGTGTGATCCCAGTGTAATCCCAGTTTAACCCCAGACACACACAAATTAAACAGTGGCACCTATATAACCCTGATCAGCCTATAAACTACTACAATGACTACTTGTATTCATGGGGTGGTCAGCTGGCTCACCATCCTCCCTTCTCAAATCTCCCGCTGAGGAATTTCCAAGACATAATTTAATTTAAAATATAGGGCTATTAAGCAAGACAAATAGATTAATAGGATAACACAGTTTACTGACAATGTTTTAATAGCAGTAAGTACAGTAGGTACGTATATATTCCAGATGAATTCCAAATGAACTATAATGCTGAATGTGCCTTTTCTATTCCATTAATTGACTCCTAAAGCACAGCGGGGCCAAAACACAAATGCACATCCAACTATGCCATAATTTCATTTGGAGATGAATCAGCCAGCCAGTAGTCTTCAGCCATTTGATGACATGCACACTTTCCCTTTAGGAACACTTATCCAATGCAAATAGTGTGAGGATCATTTCTCTGTCTCTCTGTCAGACACACACACACACACACACACACACACACACTGATTCGTTGTCAATAATTATTGTCTTCTGACCCAGTGCTCTTATTGCACTTTCGCAGCGTTTCAGAGTTTCTGGCCCAGCTTTGCCTTTAACTTAATTACGCCGTAATGTATAAATAATGAAAGGGCCCTCTTCCTGGCTCTTCAATAATTCGGTACAATGCACTTAGCCAGATTGACTGGGGGGGCGAGGGCAGTCCGCGGGGTGCTAGTAGGTGACTGGGTCGAGGTCAAATGGCTGAGCCCAGTTCCTAATTAACACGTTGGGTCATACAGTAGACCGGCTGGGCTGCACTGCACTGGTTCTGGGAGCTATTGTGTTTCCAAGCAGACTGATATGGTCCCTGATAGCCTGCTGGTAAAAGAGCTGGGCTGGTGACCTGGGTGGTTCCAATCTACAGACTGAAAAGGAGAAACATCTGTAAACATCTGTCCATATGCCTTTGTGGAAGGACCTTAGCCATAACTGCTCACCCATAAGTCTTTCTCATTAATAAACATTTTATTTAGTTGTCTAAATGATGGGTCTGATCGAAATGTTGAATTCACTTTAAACACAACACCTCCATTGTGGATCGGTGCAGGGCCCCACCGAGCAGGCGTGAAGCAGTTAGGGTTAACTAGATTGCTCAAGGACAGAATAACCATTTCATCTCCTGCTGGCTCAGATATTCAACCTAGTAAACATTTGGTTCCTGGTCAGATGGTCTTACCCCTAGGCCACCCTCTGCCTCATGCAGCAGCGAATGCTACACGACACACTGGGCTTGTAAAACTACATTGTCTGGAAAGGGATTTGCACACATAGAAATGACTGCATATGCAAATGTACTGTATGTATGCACACATTTCTTTGAACCTATTTGCATTTGAACTTTAAATTGAAGGCCTTTACCCAATAGGCATGTATTTCTCTCTGATGTAATGTCAGCCAAACCATTACCAGTCTATCACATTTATATTGTTATATGTAACATAGCAGGCGGGCAAACCCATTACCCACGCAGGGGGGATGGGCGTTATGCCCACAACTCAGCCATTACAGCACTAAGAAACACATACACAAGCACACACCCGGCCGATCAGCTATGTTGTGTATAATGAATGGAATGGAATGCAGAACACACTAGGGTAGAGTATGGGGAGTACACGATGCATTTGGCTTTTTGTAACTCGAGGCGATGCCAGGGCAGTGCCACCTCAAAATATGAAGTTGTGTTGTGTGCCATTATGCACTGGTGGAAATAGCCGCATGGCACAACAATGGTGGGATCTGTAAAGAAACAAAAGAATGTTGCCACGGTCACTAAAAGAAAAACGTTTGCTGACATCACTTGACAATCAACATTGGGCCTGCTGAGTACACATCTGCCTGGTGAGTTTAATGGCATTGCTTTGGATTTGCCTGCACCACGGGTGTCACAATTTATAAGGACCTTTATGTGTCGTGGCAAGATTTGTTTATTATATGTAGTATTATTTCTTAATATGTAGGTGGTTTATATTGTGTGTGTATTTATGATATGGTACGTCACCTTCCGGGCACTGTGTATAGTCGGCTAATCTGGGTATCACCATTACGCACGTGTGTAGTTGATTGGGTGATTACCTCTGCATCTGCTTTAGGTCAATAATTAGTACGGCTATATAATATCGAGTGCCGAGAAGGTGATGCGCACTATTGTGAATTTGTTCCTGTCATGTGTGTTGGTGTTCCTGTGACTATGCTGATAAAGGTATTCTAATGAATGTGTCCGCTCCACTACATGTGTTGTACTTAAAATACGCTGCATAGATTAGCCAGGCATACGCTCTATGCTTAGCACTCGCGTCCTGTTAAGCGTCAGAGCACAGTAGCTATGTATTATCGTGTGCAGCTACTATGTATCCAGAATCAGTATCAGTATCAGGAGTATCACGTGTGGTCTACAAATGGACTAAAGTAATCTGTAGTTCATCTACGATGGGTGTTAGTCAGCATCCATGTGACGACTCTGTGTTCCCACCTTCGACGGAAGTGATTGGCCGTCGCACATGCAATGGATCAGTGTGTTGATCAGAGCCTGACCTCTATGCTGCCAGGACCACCTCCTTCACCACATCTTTCCACCACATCTCATTTTTTGTTTCCATTTTCCGTGTTTTATTAATGCTTACATACGCAATTAGTGATGCACTTGACATGAACAGCTGTCTTGTATGCGGGGCACTCCTACCCGTTTCCTGTGTTTGTTTACTGTCAATGTTTCAAGTCAAGTGGTGGACTCACCTGAGACTTAGACAAGGTGTGAATGGATGGGTTTGTATATGACTACAAGGAGCAGATGCTTTGAAGAGAAATGTGGGGAGGGTGCACCTATGTCAGCTGCAGTAAATCAGGACCACAGTGAATGGCATACAAATGTTATTTACTTGTGCGTGGATGAATGAACACACGTGCACAAACGTGCACGTCTACCTTGAACTGACGTCCCATCTGAAAGAGCACCCATCAGGTCAAGGTACCTCAGCTAAACAAAAACGATGTAGCAGTTTCAGTCTGTCTGAGGGCTGTGTGAATAATTAAACCCTATGTTGAGAATAAATCCCCTTTAACAGCAAGCAGCTACATTCTTTCTAATACAACAGAAGGAAGTTGGCCCCTCCCCCTTCCCAGGCAGCAGCCTTGTACCCCTGACACTGTTCAAGACCAGAGGCAATATCGCCAAATGAACACATCCACCCACAATGGCTTTGTAATTGCACCACACAAACAACCCCACACAAACAAACGCATACACACAGACACACCACGGGAAGGCAGAAAGAATGAGAGGTATTCATCAGTTTTACCTGTGAAGGATTACAAAACACAGCGATTGAGCTTTAAATTCTGTGCGTTATCTACAGGTGTTTTCTAATGTAATACAGCCTTAAAATAGGCCTGTCTCATAACAAGTAATTGGGGGGTTGTGTGTGTGAACATCGTGTGTGTTTGGGGGTGGTGGGTGGCCTCCAAAGACACTCATGCCCAGGGCCCTCTTAAGACACTCAAGCACAGGGCCCTCTAAAGACACTCATGCCCAGGGGCCTCATAGGAAGTAGAGCCGTCTTTGCCTGAAGTACAAAGTGTCAATTACTCAAGGGCATTGATAAGGACAGGAAGATAGAAACACAACCCCCACTGAATAAATACCATTACCTGAAGTGTCAAGAATGGGCTAAGAATGATGTTTTACAGACAGATGAGATGAGAATGAGGTTTTATGGACAGATGAGATGAGAATGACTCTTGATTGACCAGATAGGTGGGCCCATAGCTGGATCACTAATGGACACAGGGCACCAGTTCAAGTCAGGAGCCATCTAACTGGGGAGGGGATAATGGTGTAGGCTGCTATCATTAACAATGAGCTAGTTGGATATTTTCAGGCTGCAGATGGGCTGAAAATTAACTCCCAAAACTACTGCCAGTTTCTGGAAGAATCATTATTCAGACAGTAATACAAAAATAAGTCAGTAGCATTTAAAATGGCAGGGTTTATAAAAATGTATAGGAAAATAGTGAGAAATATGTACAACATATTGATATTGACCTGTTGTGTGTCCCCCAAATATTGTCTCACTGGTTCAGGAGCCCTGGGGGCATGACAATATGGATTTTACAGCCTCATTCGGTATGGTTTACATGCATTTACTCATAATACACCAAAAAACAAACATACGTTTTTGTATTGTTTGGGATATAATACTGTACATAAAAATCTATGTCAAACAGTGTTCGATGTCATTTATTCATGTTGTGTCAATGAGACTTCAGAATCCAAATCTATAAGGCAATTCACTGTAAGTAAGACAAAGTATAAACTTTCCAACTTTTCAACCTTTTGCCAGGCAGACTTAAACACCCTTAGACCTTGAAGGGTTAAAAAATAAAGAACCTATCCCCTTGCTCACCGAATTTAAATCCAATGAGAACTTGTGGCTTATCTAAAGCATGAGATTTAAAGGGAGGGACAATAGTATCTTTGAACAACAATTGGAAGGCTGTATTGGATGGAGCCTCATTAAAGTCATTGAAAGGAAGGATGTCTTTATTGGCAAATAAACTGAGTGGAATGAATATGAAAGGCCAAAAACTGTTAATTGTTAGTTTTAAACCTTTTTTTTACTTATTTGTTCATGCTACACTGTATTTCTTTGAGTTGATTCATAGTAAAAAAACTTTGTTCTTTCAAAAATATGTGCTAATTCATGTGTAATTACTTCCACCAACTAATTAAAGTATTTTCGTAAGCATAGAATCTTCCATTCACAATACATACAATAGTGCCGCTCGAATTGCGGCAGCCATGTTACGCCTCCATCTTTAAAATACATTAGCCAAAGAGGGACATACCTGGAAATTCAAGCTCGGCCTTTTGCGCTTTTACACCAGTAGCAACGTGAAGAATGCCAGGGGGAGATTACTCACGACTGCCGGCAAATTTCAAAATCTGTTGAAGATGTAAGTAACATCATGCCTATTCTCGAGGACATGTAATGGCAGCGCTGGCTCAAGCTGTACAGTAGACTAGAACATTCGCCTGGCAACACAAATTGGATTTTCAGTGTCAAAATAATAGCGCTCGTGGTTCATTGCAATAATCATTGTTTATTCATTGCATAGGTAGTGTCCATGTTCATGTTTTGCTAAAATTAGTATTCTGTTGGAATAAAACAGACTCTAGTGAATGTTTTTCAAATGTAATTGTGTTTTCACAAGAGACACTGACAATTTATTCAATCAAATGTGTGTAAAACATGTTTGTTATTTTTATTAATAAAACATGTTAAATTATAATTTTTGTTATCACATGCTCTTAGTGTTTCTTTACACACAATACAATTGCATTTGGTTACAATTCACGGGCTGTGTAGTGAATTAACAATGATCATTGCAATGAATCAAAATGAGCGCTATTGTTTTGAAAAAAACAACTAATATCCAGGTTCACGTTGCTGGTATAATAACGCAAGGGGCTTCATTTGCTTGTCTCATACAATTTCACCACTAGATGGGAGCAATTCTTACACAATGCAGCTTTAAGTTCAGAAGTAAATGAAGACATAATAATTTGAAATTTTATTGGTCATTTATTTTGAATTAATCTTTTTTGATGGAATTGTCGCTGTTTAACTGTCAAGATAAACTTGAAAAATAGACATTGCCTTATAATTGTAAAACAGATTTTTAAAGATTATTATTATTTCTCATCACAGTATAGCATCAAGTCAATTAAACTTCAGGGATATCAATCTGTCCAGAAGCATAAGTGATTGTGAATCAATGTCACCTGTGTTGGGACAACAGGTGCACTGGAGTGGCAACACCCATACATGTACAGTACAACCCACAAAAAGGGAATGGTTTTGCAGGTGGTGGCCACAGACAATTGCTCTCTCCTTATCCTTTCTGACTGATTCTTCTTAAAAGTTGCATTTTGCTAGTGTCCTTGTCACTACTGATAGCATGAGATGGTACCTGCAGCCCATTCAGTTTGCACAGGTAGTCCTGTGGATCCTCCAGTATGGCACATCCATACATGCAGTCGCAAGGTTGGGTGTGTCTCCCAGTAGTCTAAAGAGCATGGAGGAGTTACCAGGAGACAGGCTGGTACACGAGGAGAACTGGACAAGGCCATAAAAGGGCATCAACTTAGCAGCAGGACTGGTATCTGCTCCTTTGTGGGAGGAGGAGCACTGCCGGAGCCCTAAAAAAATGCCCTCCAGAGGGCTACTGGTGTGCATGTTTTTGACCAAGCTGTCTGAAACAGACTCCATGAGAGTGGAATGAGGGCCCGACATCCTCCAGTGGATCCTGTGCTCACAGCCCAGCATTGTGCAGCTCGACTAGCATTTGCCTGAGAACACAAGAATTGGCAGGTCCACATGTGACAGATGTGAAAGATTCTGGAGAAACTGTGGTGAATGCTTTGCTGCCTGCAACATCATCCAGCATGACTGGTTTGATGGTTGGTCAGTGATGGTCTGGGGAGGCATATCCTTGGGGGGTCGCACAGACCTGGGTACTTTGACTTCTGTTAGGTACCGAGATGAAATCCTCAGACCCATCGTCAGAACTTATGCTGGTGCAGTGGGCCCTGGGTTCCTCCTGGTGCAGGACAATGCCTATCCTCATGTGGCCAGAGTGTTTAGGCAGTTCCTGGTTGATGAAGTCATTGATGCCATTGACTGGCTCTCACATTCCCCAGACCTGAATCCAATTGAGAACCTCTAGGACATTATGTATCAGTACATCCGATACCACTAAGTAGCACCATAGACTGTCCAGCATCTCACTGAATCCCTGATCCAGGTCTAGGAGGGGATCCACCAGGACACCATCATCATCTCATCAGCAGCATGCCCAGATGTTGTCAGGAGTGCATACAGGTATGTGGAGACCATACACACTACTGAGTCACATTATGAGTTGCCATGATGAAATTCACGCAAATTGGAACAGCCTGTGATTTCAATTGTTTACTTAGATTTTCGGTGGGAGATTGAATCAAGCACACAACCGGTTGGTGATGTTGGTTTCCATTAGCCATTGTCACAAAATGAATTACACAATTTACAGCAAAGATTTTGATCTTGAATATGTTTCGGACATCGAGACTGTAACGTTTGGTGTAGTTTGTGGAATGGAGGCGGAATCAGAGGCACGGGTTTAACAAGTATACTTAAAGTTGCAATATGTAATATATGTACTGTAATAAATCCAAAAATGACACCAATGCCTCATCAGATATTAAGGAAAAATGTTAAATTGAAATAATATATTTTCTTAAAACAATGCTAATGTCAGTATTTTTTCTTTTTGAAATGTACGTTCGGTGACGGAATTTATGTTTATGTGTGTTATCAACTGCCTATTTTGACAGCATGACCGGGTTGCCAGGCATACCCGTAAAAATGCAAACCCAGCACGCTACAGCCATGGAAGCAGCAAACAAACGAGTGAGATCAACAGAGATAGATTCTACCCAACCTAAAAAGACTCTGCATGTTTCTAAAAGGCTGCATCACCAGAGACGTACTTAAACACAGTTCACTTGTCATGGTTGCGCTGGTCTTGTTTGTCACATTAGTTTCGATTCTGGGGAGGAGGTGGAGGGAGACGACTCAGGTATTTTGAATTTGGACTGCAGTACCCATTTTAAACGCTGATTGTCCGTTTTACATATCGGACCTTTAAGGAGCCAGTAGGTACAGTAGTAACACTTGTTCCTATGTAAATAAACATAAAGAGCGCTTGTGGCTGCAAACAAAACTAAGTTAGAAAGACTTGCTTGACTCAGAATTAAGTAGAACACCTACAGCATAAATTGAATCAACAGAACACGTTTTCTTCACAAACGACACAGTGTACAAGAACCGACAACAGGAAGAGTGTGCAGTGGATATGTAAAGGGAGCTTGATAGTTAGACAATGTCCAGGTGTGTGTAATCACGCACCGATGACAGAGGGACAGTGATAGCTAGTAAACAAGGGAGCTGGAACACCGGAAAGAGCACTGCACTCTCCATGACAGAGACTCGATGTGTGATTTGAGTGTTCACTTAATTTTTTTGAGCAGTGATAAATCGTTTAAATATTACTACCATGACATGTACTGAAAAAATACCATGACATGTACTGCATATCTTTTACAAGACAATGTTAACTAGAGCAATAGATAACATAAAGACATACAGAGAAAACAGATTGCCTCAGAAAGAGGTTAGCCCAGGACTAGAGGAGAATACAGAGAAAACCAAATTCCTCAGAAAGAGGTTAGTCCAGGACTATATTAATAACAGAAAAAACATTGCTTCAGAGTAGATTTTAGAGACAACAAATCACCCCAGAGGCCATAGAAGAGCTCTCTCTGACACCCAGGGCACTTCTATATGACACCTGAACCAAATCTCACTGTGCAGTCATGCTTCCCCCCCAGAAAACACCTGACACAAAGTAAAAATATATGTTTTACAGACTACCAATTAAATAACAAGTTTCATGGTTGTGGGAATTTAAAAATTTGTGAGTTTCGTATCAAGGTTGTCCAGTTGTAACAATCGGTTGAGCAACATGCTATGCTTCACAATCTCTCATTCTCTCTCTTTCTCTCGCTATCCCTCTCCCCCGTATGTCTCTCTCTCTCTCACTCCGTCTCTTTTTTCTCTGTCATTTTCTCCCTCCTTTTTCTTTTTGAAAAAACTGAAACTCGTCATAATTTAGATCAGTGTGAAAGAGCCATAACAGATGAATAACAGAAAGCGTGAACATTGTTTTGTCATTATGGCCCTGGCCACATGAAACTATATGTGTCACAGCCCTAACCATATCCTATCCTTTTATGGAACACCTCCCCCTGGATATTGTCACCACGTTCGTGCTGTATCATTCATGCAATTCTTATAGCATTACACACACTTGTGACTCCACACCGAGTCCAGAGCAGCGTGACTCAGGATGCCCACGGCATCCGTGTCTGCCTGGTGCACAGTGTGTGTTTGTGGCCTGTGCTTGTCTGGCGGTAGGGATTTGTTCTGGCATGGGGAAAAAGTCGTCTGACAATGCCTGAGTGAACCTGGTAGATGCGCTGCTTACCTCACCGATTAGTCTGGATCAACCCTTTTGAGTCAACGGTTTTAATCCGTGGATTTAGGGGACGGCCCTGGCTACATGTGACAACGGTGGGTCTCTGCTTCATTATCATGTTAAGAGATGAGTGAGAGAACCAATGTAGATTCTTAATTTGATTTTGATTTGTTTAACTTTTGTTTTAATGTGAAGTACACATTGACCTGCCTTCACAAAAACTCTGCGCAGAATAATTCTAATTATTCTAATTTCCTGTTGACATAGGATTCATTTCCTGCTATAGAAAAATGGCTCAAATTAACATCCTATATGTGGTGTGACCAACAAAACATTAAATGGTCTGGGGTTTCTGCGTGCTACCAACCGTAAAAGTTCACTGCCCAAAAGGCATTACCATGGAGACCTAATGGAATACTTCATCTTGCAAAAGGAGTTCATCAAAACACATCAGTACATATTGTAGTGTGGGTGAGGGAGCAACAATGACAATCTGGCAGAGAGTACCAAAGGCATATATTACAGACAGAAAACACAACTAAGACTCAAAACAACAAAACGGCTGCTGGCAACATTCCACTGTTGGTAGTCTGCGTTCGGGTCTTGTTCGAGGAACTTTTTCAAAACGTCCTCTCCATCTACTTACCCACATACATTAAAGAAACAAAATCAGACGGCACGTAGGTTACCTCGTTCTTCTTGGGGCCAGCTTGTTGCTCATCTAAATACCCTCATTAGGTAAGTGGCTCCAGGTGTGTCGTGGCTGGACTTTCTCCTCCCGTATTTACTCTACTAGTGTTCCCATCTCCCCTCTTTTCTCTCCCTGTTCTTGTATTGGCTGTGCGCTTCAGCTTCCTGCCCAAATGTGCTGTCCAATGCGCTCAATGGACTTCACTCTCGGGGCGACGCTGACGTCCTGACCCTGCCACAATATCTTCAGCTTGCCACAGTGCACAGTGATCCAACCAATACTATGTTCTTTTCACAGTCCTTCATAAAACTGTACTGGATGTGAAAGTGGGTCAGCCCAGCAAAGCTTAAGCATATCCACATTTGTGTATTTCCTTGGTAAGGGAAATACATTTTGTTTATTAGGTAACAATGAGCATAGTGCAGTAGAGCCTATTGCCTATATGCCTGCCACCCAGACTCACAGCAGGCAATGAAAAGGTCCAATGAACCATAAAGACAACTCTTCCAGTCCACTTGCAGCCCTTTAAAATAAAGTAATGCACTTCAGAAAACATTAAGCCCCAATGATATTTAACGATGCTATTTAGCTTAGTTCATACGTGTCTAAACGATAGAAATGTGTACTGTGGACTACACCTAAATACAAAGACAAGGGAATCCCCCTCCCTCCCACCGCATCCTCTCGTCAAGCCCCTCCCCCCACGTGAAGCAAGCACTGCTAGAACCCCTCGTCTAGGCACACACTGATTTAAACATGTACTGTGATGTGACAATGCATATCACTGCATCAGTGTTTAGCCACTAAAAGAAACTGTCTACACTGAAGCCAGTACTCTGTCTGGGTGGAATATCATGTACATGTATGCGTTTAGATTAGTGTGGGAACAGTGAAAAAAAAAAGTGAGCAGGAATCACAATGCTGACAATGTAAAAAAGCTCCCTGCCATTAATGCAGATGCTAGTCGCTACTAGTTCCTCGTGAATGCAGATGCCTAGTGATGCAGTTTAATATGAAAACAGCGGATATTGTTAGTATACTGTAGCACGGCTTATGTGTACATCTTTCTACATGCACTTTATTGTTTTCCTATTTGTTAAGTCTATATTAACCACAGACATCGACCGCACATTTAGTAGCATTCCCATCTGACTTCAGGTTACTGTGGATGTGTTAACAGTGCTGCCTCTGACCTGTTGTGGAATCCTGTACGCTGCCTTAGCGTTAGCTTGCCTAACATGCTAATTGAAACCTTTTATTTAAAAAAATAGCAGTATTTCAATATTTTTAAGTTTGTCTCTTGGTTACTGAGATAATTAGGAATACAGCAACACATTCAATAAGATAGCATTTCAAACATTGCAAGCTGTTCCAAAACCAAGTATTAGGATCACATCAGCATGCATTTGCCTTACTGTAAATGTACAATGAAGAGTGGACTGTAGAACGGCTTATACATTTCATAATTTAAACCAACAGAATTGGAGGAAATATTACTTCCATAACTCCCACTCTTGATGGCAAGTGACATGTTGACAGAACGGAGAAACTGGAAAATGTCAAGGGCAAAATACCAAAATAGTTTACTTTCATGCTCTGGTATTTGACCAACTCATCCATATACTACACTACATCCAGACACTGTCTAGCCAATAACCATGAGTCATCCAAGAACAACCAACCAATACATTTGACTGCAGACATTTTAGGATATCTTGCCAAACCAAATCTCTATATTGTGTTTGATAATATTTGACATTTGACATTTGACTTGACATTTCAAGCTGTTCCAGAATGGAAACAGGCTGAAACCCTGACGTCTGCATTCAAGCACGGGCTGTTGTGACAACTGAATATCAAACTGCAACCAAACGCCCAATCTTACACACACATTGCATGCATTTTTGGACCCAACCACCCACCTGCACACACTTCATACACCTTACATGTTAATGTTCGTTCATTCATTCAAAATTCAATCAAATACATCACTTGAATGGTAGAAGGCATTAACACAGTGTTTCACAAATTAAGAGAGGCCTTATTTGTAAATGGGTTGTGAGAGGAATTGAAGCAGAAATGCTGAAATAGGGTTACATGAGAAAGCTCTGTTAGCCTCGTAATTGAATGCTTTCTGTCTTCTTTCCAACAAATGTAATTTTAAGATGGTAAAGAGTGTTAACGAGCCAAAATGGGTCCCCAAAAAAGTTAATATATCTCTTTGAAACTTGGAATGTCATGGCTCAATGTATAATAGTGATTCCAAATGTATTATGCACAAAAAACAAAAACGACAGCGATCTAAGCATGTTTTTTTAAGACAAAATTACAATTAGGAGCACAATGAATCTGGGCAACTTACAAAAATGATTGTGAGGTTAAATTTCAGTATGCACTGCCAAAAGTATATTACAATGATAAATAATGACAAAAAGCAGTCAATCTGCCCTCATGGTCCAGTACTTTATATGACAAGCATATGGGATAAGAGGTACATTACTCATTATTCTAAGTAATCAAAATGCTCTGCAGCAATGAATTTAAATACTTTAATAGCAGTAGAACAGAACTAGGTTGTTTGATTAGTGAGACCCCAACACCACTATATACTCAAATTCATTACAATCTAATTAAAATGTGGTGTTTATTTGGTGACCTTTGAATTAGTTAGTAATGGGTTTTTGTACTCTATTGTGTTATGTGTGGATCAAAACACAACAACAACAAATCCTATTAAAACTGATGCCATCAGAGGCTGTGTGTTAACAAATAACAAGGAGAGTTTGGAAAGGCTCCTAGTTGACAGTTTGGAAAGGCTCCTAGTTGACACACAGACAGTTACTTAGTAAGCTGCCAGCTGTGCCTCTGTATTAACACCTGGCATAGTTAAGGGTCACACAGTGCCAAGACCAATCTAACATGGTGGTTGCCTTCGAAAAACCCTGGGTGTCACACACAGAGTACATCAAATAAAAGTGCATGGGCTCCACACTGATGTATCCTTCACTGAACTAGATAGAATGTGGCATCAAATAATGAATATGCTAAAAACTTGACCAAGACTAAAACTTCGATCAAATCTCTAACCAGTAACTCAGACAGGAAATGCCACGTATTGTTTGTCCACTGAATGAGATCCACGCAACCCCTGTGTCATGGCATTAGGTTCTGTGGATTTGGGGTAACTCATCTCTCACTAATTTCAGTTGTACAGAAGTAAATGAAAGTGTTGTTTTGCATGAGTAGGCACATTTAAATAAAAATAAGTATAGCCCAGATCGGGCTGCAAACATGACTTTTTAGGTTAGTTAATGACATTTTAAAAATGCCTGTTATCAGTATGACACATCACTGAAACTTGGGTGAAAAATGCATGGCAGTGCCAGAGAAATCAGATGTGACTGACGTGCAGGAACGCACGACAGACAGATTCCGTTCCATTGTTTCCCTCCCAATTTGGTTGGTATGGACAATAAATAGAGGGAATAACAGATACATCTTTTTTTGTGTGTGTGTTTTCGCACATGCATTGGGGAGGTCATTGAACTCACTCACTGATGAGAGATTTTGAAACGCACCCTTTGCCTTTGCTTTCAGCTAAACTGGCGATAAATGATGGCGATACACACTAAAGCATCGATGAAATGTGTCATTAAACATTTACCCGTCTGCATAGCAGGGGACACTGTGGAAATGGATATCTTCCTAAATGTTTGCATACATGCATATATAATATCAAGCTGAAACTATTTGTTATCTGGAGTTACCTTTATTTAGACCATTCAATGTATGGAAGTGATATAGTATGCTACACTATGCTAACAAAGAATCTGTGTGTACAACTGATATAATGAAAGATTGAAAGCAACTAGACCTATGCAGGTCTGGCCATGCACACACACACACACACACACGTTTGTTTTTCTATCTTTGTGGGGCCCTGAATTTTGACCTAAAAATCCATGTTTCCTATTTCCTAGCCTTAATCCTAACCTCTACCCTAACCCTGACTCTGACCTTAACCACAACCTTACCCTTACCCGTACCCGTACCCATACCCATACCCATACCCATACCCATACCCATACCCATACCCATACCCTTACCCTAACCTTAGTAACCAAACATTAGTACCTAAATTTAACCTTCGAATAATGCCTAACCCTAAACATAATCAGTAATGCGTAAACCAAATAGTAACCCCAATTTTAACCCTATGCACAATAGTAAGTTTTTCCCTGAATTTAACCCTTGAGATATAAATCGCAATTCCCCTCATGGGGCCATCCACACAAGGTACAATTTGTCCCCACAAGACACACACACACACACACACACACACACACACACACACACACACACACACACACACACACACACACACACACACACACACACACACAC